>OENM01000457.1:0-46266 GCA_900239745.1 Rotaria magnacalcarata | reverse complement strand
ATTTTTGCTTTATTTTCTAAAGATAAATGATTTCTTTATCTTTACTTTCTAAAACTAAATGATTCATTTATCTTTAGAAAATAAATGATAAATTGTTTTTTAATCATTTCCTATTATCTTCTAAAGAAAAATGATCCATCTATGTTTAAAAAACTAAATTATAGATGGTTTTCCAATCATTTACGTTTATTTTCTAAAGATAAAGGATTCATTTATCTTTATCCTTTAGTATAAAGGAAAATAAAAATAAAGGGTCACCCCTAATTTGGAGACACATAAAGATTGACAATTTTCATTGGCCATCTTTATATGTCTCTAAATGGTATTGTTACATTCCTAATTTTCTTCCATCTTTTACTTGAAGTTCATGATTTACAATCAAATCCGGATAATCAATCTGTTTGAAATATATTATCATTTATTTATTCATACTCTACTGAATCTTGAAACCAAACAAAGCCTAATTTTAGACCTCTCTAAACAGACGCTTCTATCTAGAAACGAGAATTATTCCATTTTTAATTTAAACTATAACCCTTCTCAACAGAAAGGCTAGAAATGAACTTTTATCTCTCGTTAGTTCTGAAACTTCTCCGAAAAAGAAACAAAACAAAAGTCATCACTCGCTTGATTTATTTATTTATTAAAATAAATTCTGTGCTTTTATTGCACAGCACAAGTCACTGTTTTACAAAACAGAAAAACAACTAAACCGGCTGAATTAAGTGATATATAAGTAATAAAATGAAAGAAAAATATAATAAAGTTATTCTTTTAAAATTCGATTCGTTTTGTTTATTTCATTAAATTGGCAACATCAGGATCTTCACTCCACATTATTAATTCTTGGCGTATTTCTTCATTATTAACACCATTACGATCCAAATATTGACAAATCGTACGAATACGTTCTAATTCTTGTTGTAACTGCGTAATCGCTTTTTCTCGATCACCAACAAGTTCTTCGAGATATTCATAACGAAGTTTCTTTCTGTGACGACATTGTCGTGCACTTTCGCGACTTTTTTCCAGTCGTGTATTCGAATCGCTCTTCATTGGTTTACGACCTCGTTTACCCATTGTTTGCTTTTTCTGTAAATCTGAAAAATATAACTACTGATTAATTTTTGAACTGTTATTTATTTTTTGTTTAATCATCAATTGGAACTAAAAGACAAGATAGCAATACAAACGAACACAAGGAAAACAATTAAATCATAAACTGAAGAACAACATTCATCAATCTTCTGTTTTCTATTGCACAAAGAACTTTTTTTTTATAAATTAAAATACTTAAAAAATTATGTTCGAATTTGAAATCGACCTTTTTTAACTGTTGTTATATATTTAACGCCTTTAAATGGTTTGTATTTTTCTCCGTGCATGTCAACACGTTGTACACGTATGCCGGATATAGCGATTTGATTCAATGTAAAACGAACACTCAATATTGGATTAGATTCTGGTATCGGTTGACCAGTTGATAAAACAATATTTCCACGTAACGATGGTAAACGTGCAGCACTTTGAGCATTACTTTCGATTTTACCAATGTCCCAAACAAGAATTTTTTTAACAGGATCAAACGTACATTTGCCTTGTGTTGGAGTTAGAGTACAATTGAGCACACTTTTCGGCATTGTACATTCAATTACAACAGCTTCAAGCTTGAAATAGAAAAATATAGTAAGAAATTAGTTTTAGAAGAAGAGAAAAACAATACGAACAGTTTTGCCCATTGTTTGTTTCGGTCCAACAGTTAATTCAAATCGGCCACCACTACCTTCCCGAAACTGAATATTATGTTTGACATAAACTGGAATGGATATCGAACTATAAAAATCAATCAAGTCAGTGACGAGTAGTGAATAAAATTAAAGCACAAGCATAGAAATTGAAATGCGTTATGGAATGATTTATAAATATTTTTCTTCTTCTATGTCATCCAGTACAGATTCAATGTTGTAAGTACTCGTTGTTTCTCTAGCGTTTCATTTCATTTCAAATTGAAATCTATAAGCGAAAACAATAGATTGCTAAATATGCAAATGATTTACTAGATGACGATACGTTACAGCTAGAAATCAAAATATCGAGTCGTCGAGAGTAAGTTTTATGTGAAGCCAATACATTATGTGCTTAGTGAGTAGAGTTTCTTTTTGATAAGGCTCAAGTTACGCCTGATAATTAGTATAGTAACTTCACGTAGTGTGCCACATGGAAATCATTCATGAGACAACCGATAGACAAAATTCAGATGTAAGACAAAGTTATATAAACTAATCATTTTCAACTCTAAAGTTACAAAATTATGATAACATGTTTGTTTAAACGATTTATATTATACCGCAGCTATTGCCTTATTAAGTAGAAGATTTTTTTTTCGTGTATTTCGATGCGAAAATTACAGCTTTTCATGACTGTAACTCCTGTGAGGAAACAACTGTTTCACAACAGTAATCTCACATTTTATCAAAGGATTCTCATGCTAAAGACTCAGCTTTCTTACTTACTATCTGATTTCATCACAGTCGTATCACTCCCCTATTCTTAGGATTAAAATTATGGAATCATCTATTTCGCTCCTTAAGTTGATTACAGTGATGATTTACCACGTTGCTTTCGTTAGCATACTTTTTAGTGACTACTATGAAATTATATTAAATAATTAGTAACTTACTTTTGTGAACCAATATGGTACGAAATCAAGCGAAAATTTCCATCAGGTGGAATGAATGAAAGAACACGTTCACTCTTAAAAAAACAAAAGATCCAATCATTCAAAAACAAAACATTACGAATATCAATGAATCATACCTCCCATTTTTTCAATCTAACACATGGATGAAAACTGACATCATCCAATAGTCTTGGATTAATAAACGATAATGTTAAATCAGGCATACCAGTCAATTTGACACAGCAATCAATCTAAATAATAGACAAATATCGTTGAAAGAAATTTCTCGATATCAACACAAGCATTCAATCGAATTGTGTCTATAGCGAAAATTTGTATTTTTTTTTGTTGTTTCTATATATAATCTTAGTGGATGATTTAGCATTATTGCGCAAATGTATTCGTACCACACCGCTGATTTCAGCAGTAATAATCATGCCTCGCTGATCAATAATGGCATCAAATGATTCAATAATATCGAACAATACTTCGTTTGTTGTTCGATGTACTATCCCTACTTTACGCCATGTTATACCTGATTCCATTCCAACAGTTAATCTTTTCGCATGTTCCCGTGACATATCAACACTAGTATGCAACAATAAGAAACAATGTATTTCAGACGAATACTTCAACTCAATGTTTTTTTTTTTTTTAGAAATTTATTATTATGAAATATAAATAAAATACTCCATTCGCGTCTTGTAATAACCATTCTTATGTTCACTTACATATCCTTGAATTTCACACATGACTGTAGCTCCATTACGATCAATAATAGCATCGATTTCTTCGATTAAATCAAAATAAGATTCATTATTTGTATATTTAACACCCATACGACGCCATGGAATATTCGATAATTGACTAGACGGAAGTACATTACTAATGCTAGAAGAATAAATTTAAGCCTTTTGTCTTTGTATTCTACTTTTTTTTTGATCATTTAATTCTAAAACTGAATAGAACCTGCAAATTGTGGGTTTTTTCAACTTACTTTGTATTATCGCCAGTAACGAGATTTGCCACTTTACGGAATATATTTGGTGGTTTAATAAGTTCTTTTAATATATTTGTTTCTGTTGCTAATGGTAAACCAGAATCAAGCATTTCATCTAAGAGCTGCACAAAAAAAGAACAATTTGTTGAAGAATAGCAACAAAGAAAATATCGCTTACTTCATAAACAATAACATAATTATCTTTAAGAGCTGTTTCAGTACATTCAGTAAAGTAATCCTCGAAGATTTCCACAATACGGTGAAGAAATTCAATGACAAAAAGTGGCGCAACTAAAATTTTGAGAATAGAAAAAATTAATAAAAACTTTTATTGTCAATAAATAAGTTTGACTGTGACCCTGATATCAATCAATTTACAGATGATTCTTACATCATGTAGTAAAGATTAGATGAAGTCTAAAGTGATAGTCAGTTTAGTAGAATTTTTGCTTAGCTTCGAACACCTGTAAAATTTTATTTCCTATCCCAACTGATGATCTTATGAATATAGATACCTTTTGTACAGAATAGAACATTTAATATTAGCCTCTAGAAAAAATAAAACATCATGGAGAATTTGTCTTTTTCGCTACCGACTAATTAAAAAAACAAAAAAATTTGAACTCGATCCGATAAAATGGTCCATAGAGATAATCTGAGAGACACTAGAGCATATAGACAATGCGTACAACTTACTTTCATTGGTAAGTACAGCCACAAAATAAAGATTATTGCGAAATATATTTATCAAATAATGATGAGGTGTTGCAATTACAGGTGGAACGTCTTCAGAATTGGCACACTATTCACAGAATATTTCTGATTAAAAATATGCAAAAACAAACAAACAATGATTCCAATTACTTTAGATTGAGCTTCGAAAAAATAATCGCATATCGATTTTCCTACAACTGTTTTCCAATGTTTTTCCATGAAAACATCCCTACAAAAAAAAAATATTAACATGAATGTTTTGTTAACCTTTCGTAGAATTGCCAACACTTACCCGGATGCATTAATAATAAATAGACTATGAATCATTCTATGTTAAATATTCAATCTGTAAGTGAAACAAGAAAAATGTTTTATATTTTCGTGAAACGATTTACCAATGTAGAACAAGCTAATGTAAAGAAGCATTGCTAGTCACAAGTCGTTGTCTTTTTTTTTCTTCTTCTTATAATCTACTAGTTAAATGAAGGCGTCAAGAAAAAACAACTATACAAAGAACAATATCAGCACACAAATACGAAAAAAAATACAACAATCCAAGCAACGTATATATATATATATGTATATCTGACAGGCACAAAAATAATAGAAACCAATGAAGAGAAACGAAAATAATATCTGATGAGTTTTAGCTTTTCACATTCGATGCGAATGAACATGAGTAAATATATCAAATTAGTAGACAATAACAACAACAACAATAACAAAAATATAATAAGGATAATCATGTTCATTTATTCTGTTTTTCTTCATTAATCGAATGCCATAGCTGAACGTGAATCAACGTTGTTTACAATAGTATCCATTGAATCAGCGACTTCTAAATCAATAACTGAACCAAATTTAAGCTCGATGTCTTTGTCTTGATGTGGATTAACTGTAAGTGATTCTTCAAAATCATATAAATCGGGTAAAAAATTTTCATCAATTTCTTCCATGCTCATTGATGACGACGACGGTGTTGAATAACCATCACTACGCTGAGATGACGCTATTGATACTGAATCATCATCATTATTACCATCACCACCACCATTTTCTTTTATTCTAAAATAACCAATTAGCATTAAGCATTGAGCAATATCGAGAACGACTTCGCTGATGTGAAATCTGCATTTTCATGTAAATCATTTTTTCTGATAGATATTAGTTATCGATCACTCATTTTATAGAAACTAGAATATTTTGCCAGATTTCCTAGAAGGTCGATTGTGTTCACTCATTATAGTTTATGCAAATTTTAAAGATAATAAAAAGATTAATTTACAATGCAAATGTTGACGGGATTACAGAACATTCTTATATCTGCAATACATCTGCAAAAGCTTGAATCTATGTGCAATTCTCTTCAAAATTAACATATGTTCAGCCGGATTTTATCCTTCTATCTTCAAATATTCATGCCTACTTTTCCTAATAAAACTAAAATTTCACAACGAATATTTTCCCATTTATTCAATTTGATTGAGTATAAATAATCTACTGCTAAAAATAACATACTTCTCTGCTCCAAATTCATGAAGTTTTCGACGCCATGCTTTAATAGCTCCATCAAAACCACGTCGAGACATTTTAGCATATTTGCATGGAGTACGTGGATGTTGTCTTGTACGAGATTTTCTTTACATTAGAAAAGAATTAAAATAACAACTTAACATACGAACGAAAAACAAAAGTCTACCGAGGAATAGTCGATGCATATGCTTCATATACTTTCGATAATTTTCCTTTACTGATTTCTTTTTGTCGTCTTACAAGTTCTATAAAGAAAAAAAGTGTCAGAAATTAATTGAAGATTAAACTAAAATTGAACCTTTTGGGCAACATTCAATAGATCCAAGAAGTTCTTCAGTTGTTTTATTTTCATGAACAGGAAATTGTTTTAAATAAAGTACGAAACTAAAGCAATGAAACATTTCAAAATATCACAAAAAGAAAATAGCTATTTCGTTTGATTACCTATGTAGTTTTTTTTCTTCTGCTTCCTCATTATCCATTTTATCACACCAGTCTTTCGATAAAGATTTTTGTAGTTCTTGTTGTTCTTCTTCAAAACTGTCAAGAAAATATTCAATTGTTTCAAAAAGAATAAAGTCAATCGTTGTAAGGGTTTCTCTTTACCTAGGTTTCGGTGTTTTAGGTTTTTCGTCATTTTTTATATGAAGTCTATTTGGGCGATTATTTGGTGTTGATGGTTTACTTGTGGTTCTAATGTAGCAATAAGCTATTTTGAAAAAATACATATGTATATACGAATAAATTAACATACCGATGATTTTCATCATGAAATGGTTCATTTGCATTTTCATCAAATTGAACAGGCGCTGAATAGGGATGATATTTATTTCGTCGTGGTGAACTAAATAAAAGTGGATTATTGTTTCAGAAAAATGCTCCGATTTAAATAAATTACTTTTCATTTGTTTCATTCGCACAATAACGTTTTGAACGAAGACGCGCTGAACTTGGCGTACCTCCATCGCTTGATTCATAGGCACGAGTCGTTTTAGGTGTATGACGTATACGACTAGATTTAATAACAAAATATAAATTGATATATATATAAGACTAATTAATATACTTTGGAGTATTAGATGCGGACATATTATGGAGAACTTTCGAAGAATGTAAATGGTCTTAGAATAAACTTTAGCCGTCCAACTAAACAAAGAATGGTACATGTGCAGAACAAACACACCCTAACAATGGAATCAATATCTATTGGCTTATGGGCACACCCTCATTAATAGAGAGAGCCTAACGTGTGAACCAAAGTTCGCTACTATCAACGCGCTGAGCTCTAAAAGGCATCGGATTGTAGCGCACTTAGGTTCACTCGTTTGGCTCACTTTCTAGGACCGAGAGCTCTCTCTATTAATGAGGGTGTGCTCATAAGCCAATAGATATTGATTCCATTGTTAGAATGTGCTTGTTCTGCATATGTATCGGGAGCGCTACTCTCAACGAGTTCTGTTGAGTCGATTGTAACTCATATATATGATTGACCCTGTTATGCCTGTCGTCGATCGCATATACTCATTTCGTAGGCGCAGAAAAGATATCGTATGTATATTTTTTTGTTGTCTCTATTAATTGGATAAACTGAAAGGAGAACTCATCGAATCTGGTAAATATTCCTAGGAATTTACTTTGTTTCTTGTTTACACTATTTTCTATTAATATTCTCTGTATTCTCCAACCGTCATTTTCATAATTGTACATCATTTTTTTAATATTAGTTGTATGCGGTTATCTCTTGCTGTTTTATAATAGGATGATAAACATCGTTTGGTTTCTTTCTCGCTGTCGTTTTTTTGTATTATTGTATCATATTATGATAAGATAGATGATACAGACGATGAAAATCGATTGTTGACAAGTAATAGAGTTTTTTCTTTTATTTCACAGTTAGATTCTAGTATTATCGTGGTTGCGCATCCATCTGTTTTATCTATGTTGTCAACAACAATAATATCGCAGCAGAAGTCGATTTTAGCTTCTTAAATGTACAGATGTTTATCTGTTTAGTGAGAAAGCCCTACGAGAGACTATCTATATTCTCACATCGCAATTATCTATCTATCTATATATATATATATATGTACGTATATTCACATAGACGACAACGGACACGTTCAAATAATTGTTGAATCATACTTTTTATCTATCGGCCTAGTTCTTTTTCTTCTGATCTCTAGTTTCACCGTAATCATATGTTTTAATGACGGCGGTGTTAATAATAGTAAGTAATATATTCTCTCTTCTTTCTCTCTCATGACTATTTCAACATCAGAATAACAACGATCTCACTTAGCATTGTTTCTTATTCGAGATAGTGTCAAACTTATTTATTTCTGTGTTGAGCACAGCGCATGTCCTTCAACGATAACAGGAATTGTTGTTGATAGATATTTCGAATCATTCATCCATCGTATGTTATCATCAATATACTTGCATTCATTCGTAAAAAACGTGTTGATCACCTGAAATAGCAAAAACCTAACTAGGGTGTTTTATCAAGGTTTTCTTTTTCTTCATATGAACATTCAGAATAAAGAGAAGAAAAAAAACATTGATCTATTATATACTTGTGCCAAGGCAAAGAGAAAAGAAAGAAAAACGAACGACAAACACAATATACATGGGATTCTACTGATTTTTTTTTGGTATATAAGTATATGTGCAGAATCTGGTAACTTATTATATGTCAAGTCATTCCATTTTTTCCTCTGGAGTGGCATCGTCCATTCAACCAGAAACCCAGCGTTGATGGTATTTTTTTCCTCTTCTCTTTTCTTTCATTGTTGAAAAGTTTTTTTTTTAAAATCTCGTTCGTTCTTTGCCTACCCAGATAAAAACAGCATTGTATAAAGAAAAAAAGTAACTTGACAGTCCCACTTTCTCTTTTTCCTCATTCTCTTCTATACCTCATCTCACATAACGAAAGAATTAAATGTCAATGCACGATATTTTTTGCAGATGGAATGCCGCCAGTATTACTACAAATATGCAACAAAGCAATAGTAACATTAGTAAGTTAAATTAATTTCTATTAATTGATCAAGTCTGTTCTATCAATTATTTAGATGGTGGTGAGATTGTAGTTGCCAAATTCAGCTATAATTCACAAGATAGTCATGAATTAACAATTACCAAAAATGAACGTCTTATATTACTTGATGATACATGTCTCTGGTGGAAAGTAAAACGTGTCGATTCCGATGATACAGGGTAAGAGTGCATGAAACAGTTGCCGCCTTCTAATTTCAAGTAAAACGTTCCCTATGCGCAGAATTGATTGATGAGAATTATTCATTGTACATATGCTCTCGAGAAAAATATCTTCTAATCTCTTATCATTTTCTTTTTAATTTCATTTTCTCAATTAAGATCACTTTACAATAGTAGTAGACATAATCTCCATCGGGCAAACATGTATCCACATGTGTATATGCGCATATAAAAAAAAGGAAGAAATGAATAATTATCCTTGATCATCTAACACCGACAAAAAGTTCATCTTTCTGTCATTTTGCAAACGCATACACAGCTGTCTCATCTTTCACATATATAGACATTTATGTTGCTATGCAAATCTTCAATCATTATATTTTAATAATAAATGTAAGAAAGAAAAAAAAAGTCTAAAAGTATCGTTTTTTATTTTACAAAGATACATTCCATCAAATTTTGCTCGGCGTGAAAAGCGCTCTTTACTCGATAAAATTATTTCAAAACGTCTTGGAAAAAAATCTATTCTAACCAATGGACACAACAGCGAACGAATTATTTCTTCGGCACTTGTTAAATTTCGTTATGATGGGGAAAGGTAAAAAAAAGAAATAATTTATTTTTCATTTAATTATTCGCTGCTGTTTTTTTATTTTGTAGCGAAGATGAAATTAGTTTAAACAAAGGCATATGGGTAAATGTATTACAAAAGAAAAACGACGGTTGGTGGCTTGTACAATATGATAAACAACTCGGCTGGTTTCCATCAAATTATCTTGTTGAAGTAAAAAAAAATAAAAATAAAAGATTTTGTTTCATAAATTGATTTTTTTCTCTTTTTTGAAGAAAACATCCGAGGGTTTAAATTCTCTATCATTATTAAATCAATTAAATAGTCAACACAATTCTCCTTCCTCATCCTCGTCGAATTGTCTATCATCGTCAAGTAGTGCAAATTCAAATCTAGTTGAAAATCATAATCATCAACAAATTCGTCATAATTCTCATCCATTACATATGAATAATACAATTGATGAATATGAGTTTGTTATTAAACCATCGAAATTAGCTCATTCAGACGGCAAACTCGATACGTGTAACAATCATTTGATTGATGAGCAAAAGATAAATTCATGTTCAGCATTAATGCAACATAAAGATTATTCATCGTCAAATTTTATTAATCAATTAAAGACATTAGAATTAAATAACGATTCACCGTATATTCATGAAAGTTGGTACTATGGTTTATTGAGTCGAGAAGAAGCCGAAAAATATTTAAAATTTTATGGAAACGAAAAAGGCGATTATCTTATTCGAGACAGTGAACGACGAGTAAGAAATTGTCTTTTCTTTTCTTTTTATATTTTTCGTTTTATTCTATTAAATAGATTGGAAATTATTCTTTGAGTATCCGCGATAATATTGATACTGTTCGTCATTTTCGTATAGAACTTTCTGAGGATGGCACTCGGTATTTAATCGGTAAACGTTCATTTAAATCATTGAATGATCTTATCGAACATTATCAAACTCATCCGGTATATGATGCTGATCAAAATAATAAACTTTATTTAATTAAATCATTAATTATACCAGATGCTAATCAACAATTATAATAAAATTATCTTTTTTTTTTCGTTTCGTTTCGTTTCGTTTTGTTTTGTTTTGTTTTTGTACATATGTACGGCTATGTTTGAAAACGAAAAGCTCAAAGAACATTTGTTTCGCTTTTCAATAAGAACATCATAAACTTTATATGTCAGTTTTCTTCTTTTTTTTCGTTCGCTTTTTCCATCTTATATTTGTATGTTTTTTTGTCCTTGATAATAATGATGTGCTCGTTGTTTGTTTGAGAAGAAAGAAGAAATCATCCATTCAAAAATAATAAATTGCATATTATGCATATGAATCGATTATCTAGTGAATTGTGATTGATGTATGTATAATTTGATGAAATCAAAATACAATATGTCTTATCGATCTACTTGATAGATTTGATGCAGATTAGTACACGGGTAAGCATTGCATTGTCTATGAATAGGGTTTTGTTTTCCTAGGTTGATGGGTTTACAGCATTAATGTTATCTCTTTGCTATTTTTACATATTTTCTTATTCCAATTGCCTGTCGGAGAATTCTAAAACCAACTCACTATTTTGATTAACATGACCTATAGATTCACATCTTAAATGTTATGAAGCAGTTGTTTTATCTGCTGAGTTTTTTTTTCTTATGATGTTTATCGATCAAATATGTCTTAAGTCAATATGTAATTATATTTGGATTTAAGTATGTCTTAATAACATTTTATTACTTCTCAAATATTGAATTAATAAATAAACACAGCTTAAATAAGAATCACCCTTTTCTTTTAGAGCAATTGAAAATATGATTTCTAACATAACTATAAATTCTTCATTTAATTCAGCTAGACATCAATATATGGATGCCAGACGAAGAAGAAAAGACAAGAAATGGCTCTTTTTTTTATACATGCGAAAGACATAAAGAGTTGTTCTCATTGGTATTACCCTTTTATAAACGTATATTGACAGGACTTGCTTAACTCATATTGGATCGGAGAGTCAATCGTTTACATAATCGCAACAAGAAATATCAAGTCTTAAAATATACAAATTATAGTCTATAACTATTCTATTAGTTCTATAGAATCAAATTAGGAATATAATTTTACTAGGTCAAATCAATTATCATCTATCGTTATGTCAGAATAATTATCGACTAATGAAAACTATTTAACTCATCTCTTATCGAAGATTATTTGCCACTATTTTTGTCAAGCTTTATTTGTCGAACAACTCTGTCAAACTGTTCCGTGGTTCAGTAATCTTTTTTTTTTTGTATAGTTTATTTATTTGTCTCATACTAAAGCAAATGTGTGCGATGTGAACAGTCAATAAATAACAACCAACGATTGATTGGTGAGAATGTAAAACTAATGCTGAAAGAAACATGAACATCAAAGAAAAAAAAAAAACAATAAATAAAATGAATAAACTACATACAAACGGGAAAAAAATAAAAAGCAACAACAAAAGAAAAAAAAAAGTTTCAGGGATGCAAGTCGACTGTAAGCATCTAGAGAAAGAAAAATATCATCATCTGACTTGTCGGTGACATAGTTGTCAATGGATGGTGATTATAAATATAAATGAACTTTTCATTTTCCCCCAAATAATAAAACAACTGACAAAAATTCATAAAAACATTTCCTACATGTTCTCTGTAATTGTTTTTTTTTGACATACGAAGAAGTCATCAAGCAAAAACAAACAATTTAGTATTTTGTTTCTTTTTGATTTTGTTTGTACTAAATATAAATCGGCGATATGGACGGCGGTATACATATGGACAAAAGACAGACGGAAAAAAAATAAAAATTTCGGTAGCAACAAAGCAGCGCGCACCGGTTGAGAGATTCTTATAATGATACAGTGAGATTTCTTTCTCGTTCAAACGTATCAACATGATTGAGGAAAATGCATATCTCTTGTGATTTCTTTTGAGTGAACCAAAACAAGAAACTATTTGAAATTTAGGATATTTCACTTGATGCCATTAAGATTATATTTTCAGGTGATTCTTTTTTTGAATTGAGATGATGTAGACGCCCTTTGCGCACATGATTTGGACTCGGACCTAAAATAAAAGTAAACCATCTAAATTAAGTAAGGTGTTTTTTCGTTTCTTTTTACCGATATAGCTGAGTAGCACAGGCAAAAATATTAAGCCATGAGCAGCACCGAATGAAACAATGCATATAAACATTCGAAAATAGAATACATGAAAAAGTTGTGAGTGTGAAAAGCCAAGCACTACGATGCCGCCAATTTTGGTTAAAGTTATACCGCTAAAGACCTAAATAAACAGGGACAATTGTTTTCTTTTTCTGATCGATATAAATGAACAATGGTAACATACTGAACTGCCCATATGGGCAAGTGCTTTTTCTGCTCGTGTCAAACGTGATCCTTTTGCCGATAAGATAAAATCCCGACATATATGAGCACAAAATTCAAGTGATATTCCAATTGACATAACGAGATTCACTAGTGAGATAGCATTCATTTCAATATTCCAAACATACATCATGGCGATCATATCACAAGTAATCCTAAAAGAAATTCAAATTCAAACGTGGTTATTCTATGGTATACATGTAGAAAGAGTTATAAATTACTAGATGATAGTTTTAAGTATGGTTATTAGTTTAGAAAAATGAAGATTATAGGGATTTTGATTCATGAAACTGGAGAGAATTTATCATATATGATGATACGTTTGATAATGAGTACTGAAAGTCAACATAACAGCAAGCTACTAATCTCGTAAAAATATCATTATGCAAAATATTCTCTGATTTCGAATGCTTAGATAGAAATTGACAACGTAATTAACTGGATTAAAGAACTACAAAAATCATCAGTTTACTGACGGATAAGTTTCTTTGCTTTTTGAGTCATAAAATTCATATGCAGAAGCTTTTTCATAGGCACAAACGCTCGATACAACTATCTTATGTCTAGTTCTAGTAGTGACTAAAATTTTTAGAGTCTTGTCTTCTTAGCTATTCTTATCCTGCTTCATTGATGTCAATAGCAAGGCTGATTCAATGCATAATCTATTTGACAGTTTTTCTTCTGAGAATAGAAGCTTCAAAGAATAATCTATTATCAAGAAAAATAAAACATTCCGATTTAATTGAAACAGACTGGTAATATTTATCTAGTTATTTATTGTTCTTCGCTTCGTTTTCCTATGTTCGAACTATGCTAATGACTATCATATAAAAGAAATCCTTTTTCATTCATCATAATAGATTCAGTTACAATCGTCTTACATAGCAATAGTTAATGTTATAATAAATGCTGATATTATATCAAAACCAAGCAGAATAAATGTAGTCACAAAAATAGCAGCTCCCGATATGGATAAATTCAAAACAACATCATGCCAAATTGTTAAATACTGTTCGTAAAATACATAAAATATGCTAAAATGAACAACGAAAAAAAACAGATCGTTAATGAATTATTTGAATTCCTATTTACCTATATGGAAACACTTCTACATTATAGCCAGCTGATTTTAATGTTCGTGTTATATTGTCTGTTAAAATGTATGCTTGCTGCATTGCTTCTATAAAATCACTTGAACTTATTAAAAGGCTATGAAAACCCATAATTAAACTTGTTTCGACACCGCCATCTATGGATGATATTGCTACACTACTGCCATGAGCAGCATGGCCACCTTTCGCACATTTGAAATTGGGATTATCTTTTAGAAAGAATGGTAAAAGATTTTTAAATTC
The DNA here is from genome assembly GCA_900239745.1 of Rotaria magnacalcarata. Taxonomy (NCBI): domain Eukaryota; kingdom Metazoa; phylum Rotifera; class Eurotatoria; order Philodinida; family Philodinidae; genus Rotaria; species Rotaria magnacalcarata. The sequence continues at coordinate 31,786 of OENM01000457.1, read as the reverse complement.
ATCGTTTGTTATAGTTTCGCGTGATGTACTGCGTGTACAAGGATAACAGTTTGCATCAGATGGTGCATTTGTTGAGCAAAATTCTCCTGTAGTAATATGTAAACGACAACATGGAGTTGAACCTCGATGACGTAACCAATCATAATAATCATCTAGCCATGTTGTACCTATTTGTGCTATGCGTGTTTCCAATGGACGTAACGAAGCAATGCCTAATTGATTTGCCATTGATTGGGCTGAACATCCAGCACTTGCACATATGAGATTGCTCGCACGCAGATCACTGTAATTAATGCCTAATTACAAAGAAAAAAAGAATTTTAAGTTCTACAGATGATAAAAGACAGTATGCTATAATCATATTAACCTTTTTTAATAACAAAATAGACGGGTGGTCCAACAGCAAAATATTCTCTTAATGCTGAAAAATAATCAATCATATAGGAGTCTTTGGCCATTGTTATATTTTGTTCTAGACCAACTTTAACATATGGCAATAGAGCAATACTCATTGCAAACCATGTAAAAAATACAAATATAACGGTTGGCCGTACGTAAGGCTTCATTACTGCTGGAGCATAATAACGCTTGAAAACAGAAAATAAGAAGCCGTCCATTTCCATTATATGTTCTTCACATGGTTTAATTTTTGATGATTGACGTGAAGCTGTTTTATTCGAATCATTCGATTTTGTTGTTGCTAATGGCGTTAGAAATGGATTTTCGACACTAGGTACATAGTCAATAGTTGTGCGTGGTTTTTTAGTCATTGGATTGAACCAACTCATGCTTGGGCAACGGAATCGACGGCGTTGACGATCAGCAATCTTATTACGTTTAATTTGTAGACAACAGAATATATCAATACGATTTTCAATGGCTCGTTTATGATCAAGTGTTATAAAAGTAACAAATATTGTTATTTGAAGCAAAAAATCAATTAATACAGACACTGCTGCATATAAACTGAACAGACGAACAGCAGGCATGGGTGTTAATGCACCAAGAAAGAATGCAATACTTTCAGATACAGATGTTAATAACATAGCTGGACCTACGCGGCCCACAATGCGACCTATTTGAGATTCAATTTCTTCATCTGGTTGAAGTTGATCGCGTTGAATTGATTGAGTTAATATGAATATATTATCTATTCAATGAAACAAAATAAATAAGTTCATTGTAACAATTAGAAAAATAATTTTCGTCCGAGATAGTTCATCACTTCACTTTTTATTCGATAGTCGTGTTTTCTAACAGTAAAGTCGATCTACTTGAGAATTTTAATGTTAAATATGATTGTAATTCTTCATAGATCAAACGATCGTCCTTACAAAACTGCGATAATTCTTTGTATGTTTAATACTCAAATTAAGAAAAAGTAAAAACTATTTTCGACCGAAAATCTTGAGAAAATGGTTGGATCTGGTAAGATGAAATTCGTTAATTAACTCTACTCAGTAAGCAACAAAAACTAGAATATTTCGGCTATCGAATTTCTCCAACTAACTTCCTACCATTTACCAGAGTTTTCCGGCGGAAACATCGTCTTTTCGACGGCAATCTATAGATTCCGGTGCAAAAACTCAATAATATGCTGTAAACTAAAAGTTCAATTAGTAATAGTTTTGATCAAAGTTATAAGTAGCTTTTATAGATGTAGATCATGTTTTTTTTAGCAAAACGAAAAACGCGAGATTGAAAATAAGGAATAAAACTTTTCTCATTTTCTTTTTCCCGTTCTTAATGACTGTCAATGAACAAGAGGCGCATCAATTAAATCTTTGATAGAAAAATGCAGATCTTCATTTACTTACCAACTCCAACTGCTAGCACAAGAAATGGAATAACTTCAAATATAATTAATGTTGTTGGAATTCTCATATATGAAAATATGCCGACACTAGCCCATACACTAAGCGTAACAAGTGCGACACCGGCAATACCCAAGGAAACTTTCATATCAACAAATAAATGTCGAATATTTCTTATTCGACCCAGAGCAATAGCAATATAAAGAAACATAATCATATATGATATCAGTACTGTTTTAATATCTGATTTAGATTCACGTTCGATTTCATCTTCAATAGATCGTTCAGCACGATATTTAACATCAAACAATTTTGATCGATATGTTTTCATGTAGTCTAAAAACTGTTTCTCCCATAGAAGAGTATTTTCTAGTAGTTTATTTTCAGCACGTTCGATTTTCCGTTGATTATTTATCGTAATGGTTATAATAAGAGCTTGGGCTTTAGCATAATCAGGTACATCATCATGTGACGGAAAAGCACCGAGAACCATATATGGATCGATAGGACCACCAAATTTGCCCATACATGTACGATGAAATGATCTTGTTATTTGTGTTAATGGTGATTGAATACATTCAAGATACTGCGATGCATATAAAGATTCGTTTAAGAGAAATGTTAAATTATTTTGATGATATTGAAATAATGAAAATATGGCACAATTATTATTATCAGGACTGAGAGGTTTATAGCATGTATCATTTAAATAAATAACTTGGCCAGATTTTGTAGTTACATTAAAATTTTCAACAAATAATTGTAATTCTAATGCATTAATTAGAAAATCACGTTCAAATACAGGCCCAAATGTATGTTTTTCTTCGGCTTCTAATGGAGTTTTGTATTGAAGAGTGATATTGTTTTTATTCTTAGGTACAAGAATTAAATGTGCGATACGATAAAAAGGGCTAAAACAAAATATTTTACTTCTTCCTATTTAAGAATATAAAAAAAGAAATGTCTGTTACCCAAACTTTTCATCGAAGTAAGCTTTTTCTTGACGTGCTCGAGAATTTGATGCAACCCAAAGGTCAACTGGATCTGTTGTTACTGTATAATAACGACTACCAAAACATAAAGCAAATAGAATAACTGTTACAGGAATAATTGTATATCTCGGATGGTAAGCACAGAATAAGCCGATCCTAAAAAAATATTAAAAAAACAATCGTTATTAATTTTGTGCAAGTCTCATATACTTTCAAGAGAAAAAATGGTGAGTGTACGTCTAAGACTTTCAGGCAAAGTGTAAAATTAGAAACAAAATTGATTTTTTTTCACTAGTAAAAGCAATATTTTTTCTTTTTGGTTGGGAGTGTTGCACCTCCTCGTCCAGGGAAGCCCACAAGGACTTCAGTAATAAGATTTGTTTTTTTCTTTAATGCAAAAAATATAATACTTACTTTTTAAATATATCGTGTAATCCATCATCGATTTTCACTCCTAGTCGATCCAAGAAACCACTTCGTTCATCATCAAATGACACGTTCGAATCGGATTCATCTTTACTATTAGAAGTAGCTGCTTTGAAGTTCACTTCTTCTTTGTATGCAATTGAATTACCAGTTTGAATATCTAGTAATGAAATTACAAAACATTTTCTATTTCATCTTCATCGAATCTTCTTACTTTCATCACGAGGAATTTTTTCATCACTTTTCATATTCCATATACAAATGATTACACACGAAATCATAAACATAATAACAAATAGAGTATAAAGTCCAATAGCAACTATCGTTATGATATGAAGATTGTAGATTTTTGATTTGAGTTTTTCAATCAATGTGCTATTTTTTTGACTAGAAACTTTTGTTTTTGTATTATTCATTTTAGGACACATTGCATTACAATCCATACAGGTACATTTTTCTCTTGACATGTGAGGTAATATAACTGCCTGATCACAAGCGAACATTTTCGCTGACGATGGTTGAAATTTTCGTTTGACTTCAGGATCATAATAGGTACCATTAACAAAAACAAAGTCAATTTTAATTGGCGATTGAGTATTTTTTAAACCAATATATTGAAATAATTTTTTAACATCACATGCTCGATTCAATGAGCCACATAAAACGTCGACAGCATACTGGAAATTAATACGAACACTCCTGTTCAATGAAAATAAGAAAAAACAAAATGATTCAAATTAATAAAGAAAATCTTTAGTATTTCTATTTTTACCAGCACGAGCTAATAAAATCATTCGCTTGTTGATCGGATATATAATATCGTATTTTAGTAATAACTTCAACTTGTGTAACAGGTTTTTTAGTCACTTTTGGTGTCCCATTTTCTTCATCTTCTTCGCTTTCCGGATCAACATAATCAACTAAAGCCCATTCTGATCTTCCGCCGCTATCGTTATTTTCTTTCATAGAAGTTGCTTCATCATCGGGTCTTGTTACATTGGCATGTTCTAGTGGCCATATAAATTTATCATGCTCAGGATTACAGGACATTTCACAGAAAATACGTAAAAAGTTAAAATAACATGATGGACATCGACCAATTAAATTATCAACAATATATTTAAATTTTCGTATTTCAGCTAGTTGCTTACGATCACAGCATAATTTCGGTGAGACACCTTAATAGAGAAAAAACTCGTTGTTTTGTTATTTTAAATGAGAAAAATTAACCTTCACGAGTTGGAATGTGTGGACACATTTCGTTTAAAAGATTTATATCTTCTAATGCTAATGGTAATGGTTCGCCATCTCGATAGACTCGATTGAAACCATCACGTATACCTTCATACCATATACATTTAGATGAAATGTGATTAAACTACAAAAAGAAACGTTTTACAGTTGAAAACAAATGAATAAAGTATTAAACATACGCATATGAAGATAATGATCAACCATGATAATTTGTATTTCATTCTGTTGAAAAAACTGAAAAGTATTCCTTGTGTATTTTATTTCTACTAGAATATAGGTCGTTTTTGTTTTGCTTTGTTTTATTTCGTTTTTTTCTGGTATCGTAGCAATTTCAAGTAAAGACATAACGTGCCTTGAGTCTCTCCTTTCTTTTCCTTTCTCTGATCAATCCGTCATAAAATTGATACTGAGAGCAATTGAAGAAAATATGCTTACCTATTCTAATTAGACAATACCCACTGACCCGAGACCAGAAAAGTACGTATTTGATTGAAAAATTTATCGCAAACGCGTAGAAATAATAGATGTATAACCATTAACATTAACTTATTTTTATGGAGGTATGACTATTGTGAAAGATGATGAAAATAACCTTCAATTCTTTTTCTCTTTATTGATCTATTATGATGTCATCGTCAGCTGTATAAAAATGCTACTACTATTTTGATTTCCTTCGCTGTGCTTTCGTAAAATGCCATGAACCAATCAACAGCGAGAGTCCGCATCGAACCATACGCATTCTTTTCTATGTCTCAAATTCATCATAGATCTGGATGCTTTTTTTATTCTTCTGTAATTTGCGTCCTCTCTATGCAACTACGTTCACATTTAATCTAGTTCTTTTTTCTTGTGACTCATTCTTAAAGAACTGGAGAATTTGCATTTTTCTTCTCATTCGTTGATATGTTAGCATGTTGATGTCAAATTCATGCAAATCTCTTGTGCCAAAGCGCGCAAGAAAAACAGTAACTCTCATCTTGCATTCAATCGTGAGGTTTATGTTAATATACCTTGAAAACAACAATCATATCATACAGTCCGTTTTAAGTGGATTATGCAACATTTGAAGTTCTGAAATGACAGAATTTTACTTTCTAAGAAATCATTGAGTTTCAAGGCAGTATTTCAACTGCACTTTTAATATTTACATTGAAGCCTAGTAAAGTTCTGTTGAGAAGTAAAGAATGATGTAGAAAAAGACACAAGATCTTGATAGCATACAAATAGTATTTTGCTTTCAATTAGAGAAATTGGTTGTTCGAACCGTAAAATCATTGCCAATCGGTTATTTGCTCCCTAAAAATCGTTTTCATGAGTTTTTATTAATTATGTGTCTGATCGAATATATATATTGATTTTTCTGTCGTTAACATTATCGACAAATATTGGCTGTTATTTATGTAATAAAAGCACTAATTTCTATGAAATGATACTTTTGATGTTGATATTTATTAGTTTTTTTTTGTTTGCTCATCATCATAATAGACATATATAGACGCGTATGTTTTTCTTTTCTTTTGATGACAGATAAAATAATTAGAACAACAACAACAAGAGAAAAAAAATAGTGTATGATGAGACACATCATTTCTTGATTTTGTTTTTCTTGTATTTGCTTTTTTATTTGGTAACATTAAAACGTGGACTTAGTCCTTCACCAATCGATCGTGTCAACTAAATGAAAAAAGAAACACATTATGTATGATGAATAATTTTGAGTGTCGCCATTATTTATTATTTTTACGGTGAAAATGTTTGACGAGTTTTTAATTAGAATTTACAATCATTCGAAAAAAAGGCGAAAAAAGAAACCTATGAGTGATACTCGATAAAAATAACATTTCGATTAATCAAAATTCACTCAACATAAGGTTATTTAGATATTTCAGGAACGTGTTCTCGATCTCATTCGTTGATATTTCAGATTAGAGTAGATAAACATCTACGTTTTTTGTTGCTGGAGAAACTTTTGGTAAGAAGACACACCTATGAATTTACGCTCAAGGACTATTGAATTTTAACTGATGAAAATAATCAAATTCACAATAAATATAAAAAGAAGTATCATAACTATGTCGCCTGTAGAGCTCAACGGGTCCAGAAGTTTTGGACCCGGACCCGATCGATTTAAATTTTCTGGAACCAGACCCGGATCCGATCAGTTTAAATATTCTGGAACCGGACCCGGTCGCATCTTACATATGACACGGAATAATATATTTTAATCAGAACTCAATCCTCTAAGTTGCAGGGAATATCAAGTGTTTTTTCAAATTTTTGTATTCAACGACTGACACACTATATTTTGATAATAAAACGATAATTAAATACGATAGGTCCATAGTCATCGCCTATAGTTTCTGACGAAGTGAAAGAAAGAAATGTATGAAGACAGTAACATATTTGATTTATATAATATCACTGAACAAGTAAACATTATCTTTATCAGGATCTTGATTCAGTTTATTATTTGATAAATCATATTCAAAATTAAACTACATATTATGAATCTGTTGCTCAAGAAAAACGAAATTCTGGTCAAAATAACAAAACAAAATAGTGACAGTGATTATTATTCGAATGATATTGAAAGCCGCATTAATGATAGTACAGAATCAGATGAAGCATTATTTAAATAATAGATTTATGATGTTAGTCAGATTTAGATATTTTAATCTGGAAGACTTTTTTGTTGTTTTTCTACTACTTTTATATATTCAAGTTAATAATTACTTTTTGAATGAAATGTACAAAAATAAACTAAGATTCAAAAATATTTTCATACATATAAAATATTCCTTTGGACCCGGTCAAATTTAAGTTTTCAGACCCGGAACCGGGTACGTTTGCAGAGCTCTAGTCGTCTGTCATATTGAATATTTATCTTGGAGCGCGTCAATAGTATAATCTATCTAATGAAGCCATCAAATCACTTCAGACAAACAATAAGTATATGAAAGTTGTTATTTTCAAGCATGAAATTTCGATATTTGTTGAAAAACGCCCATTAGGTGTAAAATATTGGTACTAAACTATCACTGAATGGATATATATTTTTTTCGAACGATCGAGTGACTTTTTTCTTTAAAAACTTCATGTTCATTAAATCATTTTTAATGAACCTCATCTATCAAATGCATGATGACTATTGATTTGTCATGTAATATTAAAAAATGACTTGTGTTTGATTTTACAAATATCACAGTCAACAATTTGTGTGTAACGAGGAAGCCCCGAAAAGAACAAAATAGCGTCTTTTGGTAATATGATCTGATGCTCTTATTAGATTCTATAGAAGAGAAAATATTCTTTTCTTCTTCTTTGAGTAAAACAAGACAACATACTTCTTCGTATTTAAGAATTTGTTTAACAAGATAATCACTATAACGTCGAGTTATTTTTGTATCCGCAATATAGATGATTTCCTATAATGATAATAATCATATAATTCAAATATAATTTTGTTTCTCTCGTACTTTGTCTACATAAAAATCAATATCTGCTGATGATTGAAAATCTTCTTCTGTTTTTTGTGTGGCATCATTACCATTTAATTTATGCTAAAATTAAAAGTCTATTTAATACAATGCTAATAAAAGCAAACGAACTTTGAATGTTAATAATAATGGTTTAACTTCTTGTGGTGTCTAAAATATAAGACAAGAAAAGAAAAACATTGAAATAAATTCAATCTTGATTTACTTTTTCCATGAATGTTGCTAATTTCTCAATATTCATTGTTGTATATAATTTCAAATAACTATAAAGATAAAAGTATGTTAATTGAAACAATAATTCATTTAAAAATTTTGTTTACCTTCGAACATCAGGAATGTATGCTTGTTCTTGAAGTTCTTCAGTAAATACCTCGATTTGTCTGTTGAAAGGTTCCTTAAAAAAAGTCAATAGAGTTGTCAGTTTTGTAGATTTTAAACTTTTGATTCTTACAGCCCATTGCGTATCATTGCGTTGTTCGAAGATTGTTGGTGCAGGACTGATAAATTTTGGACAAGCTAAATATTATCCATGAATATTAAAAGGATCGCTACTCCTCTTAATGAAATCAACTACTCAAAAGTGCATGACAAGTAGACGTTTCTTTGAATAAAGTATACTCTTGCTAATTATTGAATTTCAAACGCAGGCTCTACTTTTAGTATAGCCAATAGTTTTAAACATGTCACTCATCAAGAAAGATTAAATCTCTTTGTCATACTAAACTTTACTAATACTAGAATATTTCACTTTTTGTTGGACTGAAAAAAAAGAAACAGAATTAGTTTACCATATGCAAAGCTATCTCGAAATGGTAATTTTCCATCTGGTCTAAAAAGAAAGAAACTTAAAAATTAGCTGGAAGGTGAAATTCCAACACTTACCCAACCCAAAGTAATGGTTTAGGTAATTTATCGAGAAATTTTTCTCTTAAATGTAAATAAATTGTTTCATCAATACGCATTGGATTTAATGTCAAACAAATAGCAAGTAATGTCATCATTTGATCAGCTGTTTTATTAACCTATTGAATCAATTATTTTTACCAAAAGAATAAATCAACAGCTACTTATTGTTTAACTTACTGCATCATTTTGAAATGTTTGAGCAACCATAATTGGTTTACTACGTTGAATATAGAGTAATGTATCAACAAACACTCTTATAGCATCTTCATAATTTCGCATCATTGCATAGCAAAAACCGGCATGATAATTTGTTGCTACAATACAATGAAATACTTGACAGACATTATTCTAGAAAATAAAAATTTCGTTTTGGTAGAGAAAGAAACACATTTGAAGCGACGAATCTACTTGTTTTGTAACATCTAAATCGATGCATTCAATGGTTTTCAATGCCATATAATAATCACTTGTTAATGTATGTAATTTTAATAGACCAATCAAACTAAAATATCCGAACATCTTGTAAAGATTTGTTTGACAAAATAAATCACCACCAGGATTGAATGATACTAAAAATAAAAAACTAAGTTTATATGAAATGATAAGTAAATCACTCGCGATTTTTTCTTGATTGAACTAGTCATTTAAGGAAAAAAGCTAAGTTTTATCTTAATGTTCCAACAACTTTCAGAATCTAGTATAGATATATTGAAATTCTCTCTCCAAAAAAGTCGAAATTCATCAGTATTCTTGCGTCGCTCTAAGCTATTGAACCTTTTTTTACCTCCTTTTCTTGCTGCTTCTAACTGTTCAACAATTCGTGATTTATCAACGAGACTATGCATAACGTTGAGTACAGCATGAACATTCCAAATTTTAATATTTCGTTTTAATTGTTCAATATCATCATCGGATCGTTTAGCTAATTTTGTACGAAAATTACAAAATGATTGAAATTGATAGATGAATTCTTCGATGATATCCCATAACCATTGATCTGGTAATTCGATTTTTAAGGGTTGTTCTTTTGCCAAAACCAAATTAAATAGATCGATATAATTCATATAAGATTCTTGTCGTTCTTCTAAGGAAACACCACCCTACAGAAAAATATCAAATTCAAGAAAAACAATCTTTTGTTTTAGAACTTTATTTCTACCGGTTTTGAAGCGTAAATATGTCGAAAGTACATTTCTTTGTATAGAGTAAGAAATAATGGATCCTCTAAATAGCAATCATAAGATGATATATAAACACAAATGGCAGATACAGATTGTTCTATTATTTAAATTTGTTTCCTTTCCAATTACTAGAAACGATTCAAAGCTATTCTACCACTAAAAAGAAACTTCTTCTGAGAGTACAACTCCGCGATTATTTTTAATAATTCAATCGATTTCAAAGTGATATGTCTCATAACGAACCTCCAACATGTTCTTTCAATGCTTCAGCTGAAGGCCATTCTGTACTATAATTTTGCATCATTGTTGCATAACTAAAAAAAACATCAATACAAAATGATCGCAAAAATACCAGGATTTTCTTTACTTTGTATTGTAAAAATGTTGAACAAGTGAAACAGGTCCTTCATGAATAGCTCGACGAAATTCTGCAAAATGTTCGATGATCTCACGTCGACTAATACTAGCAACTCCACCACCATATGATCCTCCAAGATAATGATCCAATTCTATTTAATTTAGTGAGGAAACAAATTGAACTATCAATAAAAAAGAAATATAACAAATATTTTACCTTGTTGATTCATAGTTGATTGAGCCGTACCTCCACCGTATGGTGCATACTATAAATAAATTTCCCATCAAATGAAATAAAAATATGGAGTTTTGTTTTCTTACTTCGAAGTCAATCATAATTGAATGTTGTTATAAGCTTTATTTAAAAAATCTAGAAATATTTATATAACTCATTGGTTGTGTCAGGGTCGAGATAAACACCCACAGGGTGTAAAAAATAAGAGAAAATAAAAATTCCAGTAGTTTTATTGGAAAACTAAAATAATTGCTGTAATATTCAAGAAGAAGATGACCGTAAGAAGAAATGAAACTAAAAGACTGATCAATCATACGTCAGATATAGCGAGCCAATCAAAAAAAGGGAGTATGAAATACCTACTGCACTCCATACATCGTTCGCTTCTTTTTCTCAGTTATCAGCACACTATTTAATTGAAAACAACTAATACTTCTGAACACATTAAACAAAACTGAATTTCTAAATCATTATATGCTATATGATGATTGCACACAACACCAGATGTCACCATACATCTATTTAAGATGAACGTTTAACGGCGCCCTTAACCAAATAAACTCATTTTTGAAAGTGTCTTTTGATGGAAGAGGATTTTTGTATATCGTTTATACAAGTGACGCAGTGGTATAGTATGTTGATATATTTTTTACTAGAACTTCATTATTCAGTATAAAATAGTGAATGTACTGTTGTTATAATGGCATCTATGATAGACCTCAACAAAAAACTAAAAAATATTAGCAGCCTTCGTTCATGTGTCTATCATGAACAATTTAAATATATTTAGGGCATACCAAAAGTAGTGAGTGACACATTTTTACCCTAAAATAGACCTCACGAGACTATCTTTCTATACCGTCTGATAAAGAAAAAGAAGCTCTATCTTTCTATGCTATTTGATCATACTTCAACTAATATCATAATATTAAACTATCTATAAAACCTATTTCGACTGATTATGTACTAGTTGTACTAGTGAGTATATTTTGAAGAACTCTTGATAGAAAGAAGATAGAGAACTGCGGTTTACACCATTGAAAAGAAGAGATGAAGACGCATCCAATGATGTATTATAGACCTTTATAATATACCTTTCGTAAGGTTTTCAGTTGACATTTTTCACGCCAATCTATCTAGTAAGTTATTTGCAATATACTGTGTTGAGCATAAAGTTCGCGGTCACTTGCACAAAACTCTGTTTTACGCATAAGTTTATTCAAAACCCATAACAATTATTCTTCAAAATACAACCCATCATTCTCAATGACCTTACGCCAGCGTTCTGCAAGTTGCCGAATCTGATCTCGATACCAGTATGGCTCCTTTGACTCAAAGAATTCACGACACGCTGCTTCGACCTGATCAAAAGTTTCGAATCGTCGTCCTCGAAAAAAGTGCACCATTGAACGAAACAACACATAATCACAAGGAGCAAGGTCGGGACTGTAAGCCGGATGCGGCAGAACCTCTATACCATCAAGTTCACTAGGGTGTGGGTGCCAATAAAAAGAGGATTGATCCACACCCACACCCAATAAGAGCATATGTTGGAGGAAGCGGCTTTCAGTCCATATTGGAAGCATTTTGGTGATACACAAGCGCCTTCGAGTACTCGTCCATGTGATCATGTACAACACCGAAGTTGTTATAGTGCCTAGCGATATCTGGATGATTTAGAGGGAGAACTATTTTGCTGATTGCAAGTAATCGTTCATAGGATTTAAGCGCTTTCGTGTACTCGCCCATGCCAGCATACACGGCACCGATGTTGCTGTAGGAAGTAGCCAAATCTGGATGATTAGGAGGTAGAGTTATATTCATAATTTCAAGTGATCGTTCATAGGATGAAAGCGCTTTCGCGTAGTCGCCCATAGGATGATATATTGCTCTTAGCCCATCATTGCAGGCCATGTGTTCCTCACTGGACGATGATTTGTCGAGATGGATCTTATAAAGATTTTCTGCTTGTGAAGATTTATGCAGGCGAATAAGTATATTACTAATTGTGTACCACCCTTGTTCCGATTTCATTTCGTTTTGTAAATATAGTGTAAGTCTGTTCATACCTGGATCATCTTTACTAACGAGGGTAAGTGTAACTTGCCACAGTCGATCAGTATAATCGTCATATATGTGTTGGATTTAATTGATACGAAATATTGTATGCGTGGAAAAAAGAATTTCTTCCTCACTTTCTTCATAGAAACCAACTAGTTTCACATCTACGAAGGAGATTGATGCTGCTGTGCAAAGTGTAGGATCAATGAGCATAACAAACAGTAGGCCAACTGATTTCAGATCATTGTTCATGCCTGCTGAATGTGCGTACATGAAGGAGACCTGTCTATCACGACTTGTAGAAAGAAAGTTGTTGAAAGACATAAACCCGCCTGTGGTTTGTTTCATTTTGTCAAAATTTTCAATGGATAAACCTTGCCCTAAAAAAACTTGAAAGGCGATCTTGGTGGGTTTGATCCACTGTTGTTCGCGACGTGAATTTTCAATATCTTTGTGTAAATGTCGAATAAAAGATCCCATCTTAAGTATAATGTCAATATTCATCAGTTGAAAACCACGATTGAGCATGGAGTACAAGAAAAATGGTGCTGTATACCACCATATCGGTGTACGGTAACGATACTCACGTTCAATTTTATCAATATGGCCTACAGGAATATCATTCTGAAGACGACAGCAGTCAACCAATTCTTTAATCGATTGTGTATCATCGTCTTCAATTTTCAAAAATGCTTTTTTAAATAGCTGAGTGTACATAAATAAGGGATCAATGCCCAAGATCGACTTTTAATGCTTCAAAAATCGTTCCAATTTGTGTATATCTACACCTTTGATCTTTGATGTAGTTTGAGCCCATTGTTCATAAGTGAATGGATTGTCATCGAGAACATAAATGGAATGTAACTGTGACCAAGTATGAATTCCGATATTAGATGTTAAGTGTCGTCCAAGTGAGCCAGATACAACTATGAATACTTTTTCATCTTGTATATCGCTGACGAAATCAATGCATTGTTCAGCATCTGTGAATGTTTTGATCGAGACTACAATATTTTGTAGGTGTTTTACTGAGGTTTTGAAATCCTCATGGAACTCATCGAGATTGGAATCAAGTCAAACCAAAACGAACTTTTGTAGAACCCGCTGAATACGTTGGGTAGGAACACGTGCACTACTCGTGGTGGTGGTAGCTGTTGGCCCATTTGCGAACGATATTGACAAATTTTGATTGCTCATGATGAGTGAAACAATTGAAGACCGCAGCAGTGTTTCGTTTCTTTAAATTGTGTTTTGCCAATTCTTCATTTTTGTTGGTACCTTTTCTTTGCTGGTTGCTATAGAATTGAAGCAATATTTTTTCTTCATCTTTCTTTCACTTTACGGGGGTTGCTTATAGAACAACAATGCACATAGTTTCTTTACATTAAAAAAAGGAAGTACAAGGAAGATTAAGAATGAAAATGCATCAAATAGATCATCATCAGTCACAAAATAATTCGAAAACTTGCAATTACCTTTTACCAGTGTTTTGCACATTTTCGCTCTTTTAGCTGTCGCGCCTTTTTTCCGCACACTTCGTTAGATGCATCGCAGTAATAATAAACAATTCACTGTACGAAATAGATTTTCCCAGTTCAATGATTCCAGAGGACGGTTACCGTAGGAACCGACCGGAAAGATGCGGAAAAATCACCGTATCTGGCCGTAAAGCACGAAAAAGCGCTGGAAAGTGGAAGCAGTATTCCGGTTGGAAGTTACCGGAATACTGCTTCCACTTTCCAGCGCTTTTCCGTGCTTTCCGGCCGTTTCCCGCCGTACCTCAACGACCTGGGTTATTCGTCGATAGCTTGGGTTTTTAAAGATCTAATCAGAATCAGTGCTGAAAAATTGTCTTGACTAAAATACTGTTAGAGAAAAATCAATTTTACTTTTTCATATGTAAATCAACAGGTGATTGCAACATCTATGAAATTTACGTTTATTAAAGTTCTGGGTTGTGAAGTAAACCTTGAAATAGAAATATGCCCCAATATTCATGAAGACGACCAATTAGTAGCAATAACTAGATGATATTTCACTTTTTTCCTGACTTCTAGTTTTATCGTCTGAGTGGTATACTTTGAGTACAATAGCTGTCTCACTGTATAGCATGTCTAATTACACCCAATATCATGACTATTATCATATAATATGCAGAAAATTGTTTTCTAATAGCTTTGGTTGTCATCGGAATATTTAAGAGTTATTATCAAAAAAATTGGCGAGTATTTCAGATATATTTTCGGTGCTATTCTTCTTGAGATATTACAACGGGAGTGAATCTACGCGTTCAGGACTTCACTATTATTCTTCTATTTTATCTTAGTGAGCAAAAGACGAGTTAAATTACTAGTCTTTTTTCTAGTCGTATCGTCCCATCTTGACTAGTTATTGTCTCAAAAAATCCTCGTCTGGGACTAGTCCGAGCTTTTGATTGTCATGTGTATGCGTCCTAGTACTTTAATTGACGAGTAGTCATGAAGCCTGATAAGAGTAGTCGCGACGAGCGTCCCTATAGCTCGGCCGAAAATAGTTTATAAATGAAGAATTAAGGGCGTCTGAGAGGATTATAGAACCAGTGGTATCTGTATATAGTGGGCCAGTCTGAACTAGTCTGAATGGAATTATTTAAAGACGAAGGTTTGATTCAAACATGCATAACATGTGACACGTACCCATCGCCAGAACCATTGAAGCCAAATGATCGGGACATTATATTCTACACACTTCTGATCATTCTAAGATTCTATATGATAAAATTCTTTGGAGAAATCAGGTTTAGGATAGTTCCTCGCTGGCACTTACTTACAATAATGCTTAGAACTAAATATGTAAATAAAACAAATGAAAATATATATTAATGATAGCAATAGTAATGATTATCAATATATAAGAAAAAAAGATACTGTAGATTATTAACTAACGTTCAGTATACTTCAATTGATCTTTGATGTCAATTTGTAGGTTTTAAACCACATTGTATAGCGGCGCGTTCAAGGAGTCCGTTTTCGATTTGGTGACTGCTGACCAGGTGTAGAGTTAATGAAATCAAACAGATGCTGCTCTCATCGCAACCTTACACCCACACGATCGTAGATATCCAATAAGACAATCATAAAAGATAATTAGAAACGAAATACAACAACAAGTGGGACGTGGTTTCAAAGATATCAGTTATTTTTACTTTCTTTGGGTATCGATGAAGTTTTTAGAAGAATCGAACACTTTTGCTATGAACCAAATTAGAAAACACATGAGCAACAATTTCAATAAATTAGAACAAAAAGGAAAATAATTTTTGTATCAACGGCAATCAATGAGTACAGCAATTACTTTGATTTGGATTCTGAACAGAGTAATTAGTAGAAAAGACGATGAACAAGATCAATAGAATGAAGTGCCTTCTTGGGTTGATAATATCAATTGCGACGATGAAATTCACGGCAAGTATGGTATCAACTTATTACCATGTACAGTTAACATTTATTTACAATCTACGAAAGGTGTCTATGATACTATCGACCCCGATTTGAAAGAATCATATAAATCATGCTATGGGAAACTAGTGCACTTGTATTATCTTTTAATAAAAATAGGAAAGAATATCTATTGTTTATTGATTCTATCTATCTAATTAGTTAATAACTTTGTGAACAGTTTTTATTTGTTATGAATTCAAATATTTTAACACACTTTTAGCGCCACTTCGAATCATTTGCTGCTTTTTGGAGTCAATTGAGTCGCATGGGATCATATGGAATTATTTAGAGTCATAATGGAATCAATTAAAATCAGTCAGTATCAATATAATTCCAGAATCATCGAATCAGCTCCCTTCCTCTCTTGCATTTTACTGCATTCGTGTGTGATTTGTAAGGCAGAAAATATAGGCAACAAATTAAATGCACAGTATTTTCGTTAAATTTTCAGTACGCTTTTTGCACAGTAAAAGAATTAAATACACAGTATTGGCTATTAAGTAATATAATCTTTTATCAGTATTTTAGCTATTCTTCAGTAAACTATCTATGCACTTAGTAAAAAAATTGAAAATTCAAGTAATTAAAAATTTTCATAAGTATTAAAATTAAATTTTCAATAATTTATTGACTCCTTTATTACTAAACTAATTTCATGTTCGGTATATTTTATTATTGCATAACTTCTAGTAACATGGTTCAAAAACAGTATCCCTTATATTCATATCTATATGTAATAGTCTTGTTGTAATAAACAACAAAAATGGAATCAAAATTCAGTCATCTACCTCAATATGAATCAGATGATGACAACGAAATGGTTAATGAGATTAATGCTCGAAACGATATTAAGAAGCGTAAAAAATATAAATCCTGTCTTGAGGGTGTGAGTGTGGGTCTGAAGCTGGATCTTATACTCATTAATACACCCACACCCACACCCGCACCCGCACCCAAAAAATGCTACAAAAGCCCTTTTAGTTGACTAAAATAATTATTTTGTGTAATTTATATTTTTATAACTTGAAAAAATTTAACAAAATACTATTCAAAAGTTGATAAAATACTGTACATTATTCATTTATTTACCGAGAATTTAAACCTTTTTACTGTGCATTTTCTATTTATTTACTGATGAAAAAATACTGACGAAATCTAGCTTAAAATACTGTGAAATCAATAAAAAATACTGAGCAATAAAATCATAGCCGAAAATATAGACCAATGAAAACTTCGCATTCCTATCTCTCATAGACATACATCGCAGCACTTGTCAGGATTCCAGCGAAAAAATTATTCGCAAAGGACGTCCCCCTCGGTATTTATCAGGACACTGCGATGCATGCTCATAGATAAATGTGTATACGAGCCGAACGCACGCTCTTCGTTGCTATTTTTGTCTACTACGACATAGGTTTATACCGAATTTTTCTATGATGACTCATCAAACCCGATTGTTTTTTTTGCTATTCTGTGCTGAAAGTATTTTTTTACTTCGTCATTCTGTGGTGATAGTATTTTTTTATTGATCCATACAAAAGCAGTCGATCTGTCGCTATTTATTATAAAAAAAAATAAAAATACATGATACATGGCTATGACAAATGAAAATTCAGATTTCTGCTCGCACAAATTAAGACAAGATACGTGTGCAATGGAGGCGATGTTTTGCGACAAGCGAATGTTTGCTAATGCAAGAAGGTATTAGTGGGTTTGGTCGATTTCTCGAATAAATTCATTCTTTTATCTTCAGCATATACAGGGAACCGACTATTGTTTCTAAAACATGTGCAAATTTAGTTGAAGCTATACAATTCATTCTGTCTAATAATAATCAAAGTAATAATGGAACAATACTAACTGAATCTCAAGTAGAACTATTTCAAATCATTGAACACTTGCGTTTGTTTCCGGCAAAGATGTACATGTACGCAATCAAAAAATTTGCAGATTTTTTTAATATACACTTGTACATCATTGGCTATCATCAAGACAAGCTTGAATTGATCAATAAATACCATTCTGCGTTACAAAATAACAAAGAAAGCATGGCCTTTCTATTATTCAACGCAGATAATACAGTTAACGGTGCTTTATATATTGAAGAAAAACAAGATATTAAGGAGACTGTCTTTTCCTGGAAAGAACCAACTTTGTATTATGTATTATATGGTTTGGAGCAGTTAAATGATGCTAGTAAATTTTATTTTTCTCAAATACATTTTTTATTGAGATAGCCTTTCGAGTAGAATCGGTCGCTAATATTAATCAATTACAACAATGTCAAGATACAAGCATTTTCCAACCAGTCAATGAAGGTAAAAAAGGAAAATTATATTTATAAAGAAAATTCATTAAAAACTATGTTTACTCTTGCTATTTCAGGACATGCTGCTGAATTCAGTAATCGAACAGTATCTCACTATTTACCTGAAAAAATGTTTAGTCAATTCTTTCAATTATGCAATGGGCTATCGCTTAGTCGAGATACAATGTTTCAAGTATTTAATTCGCATAGTAAGATTTTCTGTTTCCAAAAGTATCATCATTATTGAAATTTGTTTTTCAAATTATGACATAGTGTGTTCCAGTTCATCAATGCCTCAGGATATTATTGAAGCGATGAAAAATTGGATCGATCATTTGTCGATTCTTACTCAGGAAGCTCAATCAACTTTATCCAAACGTAAATTACCTTTTCTATCATGTTTTTCAATGATTACTTTTGAATTTCTTACTTCATAGAAACTGATCATGTGTCCATATCACAATCGGTAATTCCGCATCCTGCAAATACAAAAATAATCACTAGTTCCACTTCTCAAGCAACAATATCATCAGAAAAACATAATGAAGGTCCACAATGGATTATACAGCCACGAAATCAAGAACACAAGCGTAATTTTCAAGAATTTTTCAATAAAGAGTGTACCTTGGTCGGAACTAATAATGACAAATACATACACCCTCGAATACAAGTAAGCAATAATTGATTAAATTCAAATCAATGCTTTGAGTAATATTTAGACTCCTCCGAACGACGGAATCCCAAAAATTCTTGAAATAGCCATTCTAACTTTCGATAATAGAGATCATCCTACAAAAGTTATCATTCCACATGGCGCAATTGCTACTGATATGAATAAATTATTTCTGAATGATTTAACAGGTTTAAACATCAGTAAATGTAAAAACGTTGAATTCATTGGTAATAATCTACACGTTTATTTAAAGATCGATGAAGAAGAATACAAAGCTAAATATATAGAGTAAGTAGATAGTCATAATTTTCAAAATTCCTCATATAATTGGTTCCTTCATTCATCTAGATTACTGATTTATGTTGTCAGTTTGTACATTAATAAAGGACGAACAGAAGGTATAACACTTAAATCAAGACAACAGCAACAGTTGCAGAAATTTAAGTTGGCATTCTGGTTTTGTGTTATTGAAAACGGAGAATATAAGCGTTTACCCGGCGTGACTTACTCCGATGATATTACTGATAGTAAGTACACATAAGATTTCGATATCAATTATTGTCTCATTTCGTCTTATTGCCGCAGCTATGGGTGCTGTTAAAAATTCTAATCGCAAGACAAAAAAGAAGTCGATGACAATGAAGAGACTCAATTTTTCCACGGCGGTACTAAAACCAATCGTGCAACAAATAGTTATCAATAGTAAATGTGCACTTTTAGTATTTTTTTTGTTGAATTCAGAAATCTATATGTTTGAAAGTAAGAAAAGTGAAAAAAGTCATAGAAATTTGGCTCTTTTTGATGATAATTCGAGAATCGCATAAATCATATTCAGTTATTTTTCTTGATCAGTACTTCAACTAATCATTATAACTTCTTCTGTTACATGTAGAATCTCAACCATACACAATCATTGATGAGAAAAAATGGAGATATCCGACATACGGAATTCGTTATGTCGATAGCAGCACATGTAACCAACGAACATAGAATGTATGTTAAAAAGTTTCCTTTAATTAAAATGATTATGTTTTAAAGGTCAACTGTATTCTATCATAAATACATGCAACTTGGACTCGGCTCTATTTGCTCTATACTTTGCTTATCGCACTAATATCTGTATTCAGCAGCATACTGCTTCAGATATCCTTGTCAAATGAAATCGATATTCGCTCTCGTAGAAACAGAAGGATGGGATGCAGCTCGTATCGATTGGCTAAAACGTCATAATCAACTACAGATAGTACAACCATCTGATCTGTATGGCTCTTTGAACGAACGAGTGTTTTGTTTTATCACAGGATTACAACAATACTCAAGAACCATCGAGTGTACCAGACCAGAATGCAAAGAAAAAGTGCGCAGGATATCGAATACAGAGTTGTCTATTCTGTAAGTGAATGATTTCAAGAATGAGTACCGTTTTCAAAAAAATCTCCTATAGACTTGACGATGAAAACATTGAAGATTTTGAATTCCCAACGAATGGAACATATGCGTCAAGGATGGAAGATCAGGCGGACATGTATATAGACGGTGTGGATGAAGCAAGAAATTCGGGACATATTGCCGTAGAAAATTTAGAGACCAACGACACTGAATGGGTGTATGAATGCTATCTAATTATGTTTTATTTTCCAACTGAACATTCTTCTTAATTGCAGGAAAGAACCGTTATGCAGCGGTAAAACTGTGATATCTTCAAATAAGTTTGATTGCGATTCACCACCCTTCGTAATTGTCAATTATATAAGTGATTCGCTCATCACTAAAGCTGATGAATTTAAAAATAATTCGAATGGGCTAGAACGTGTGAAACGTGTCCTAACTATCGGTCATGTACGGTAGGTTCAAAAAATGATACTTGCTTCTTATACTAATTATTTTTTGCCTTTATTTATTAGATATAATCTTCGTGCTGTGATTAATCATAGCAAGGAAAAACACCCAAATGGCCATTTCACCGCAATTCTCATTGGTAAGAACAACAAACTATACCTGTTCGACGACTTTGAAGGTGTGCGACAAATCGAAAACTCAGCTGGTACCATAGAAACTGGGATTTATACAAGACAGATATAAACTAAGAAGAAACAGTCATTTTTATTGAATACAGTACATAACACAAGTTTCGCTGCTTTTTTAACAATTTTTTAACATTCATTACTAGCTTCAGAAAATGAATGACTGGCGTCTTTGTCAAGAAACTACTTACTTAAGACCCTTTATGAAATAAAGCACTGGTTTGTTGTCGCTAGATTGATTGTATAACGCAAAACATGAAGCTTTTTGACGATAGAGAATGGTCTGATTTACTTGCATTCCTCCAGATAAACTTTCCTATATTTTAGTGGTAGTAGGTATCTATCTCTGTTTTTCGAATAGCCAGGTTCAACATATTAATTTAATAGATTTATGTTTGTTTATACGGTGAAAACAATGAGGTGAGAAATAACCTTCTAAAGAAAATAATATCTCAGTACGTTACGTCCCAAAATTCATTACTGATCGACGACGATTAATATATCTACAGTTGATTTTCTATGAATATTGGATGTAAAGATATACAATATGAGCAAATCACATTCAGCATAGCTGGAGTATATATTATAAACATCTATATTTACGTAATTTAATAAGACTAGAACCGTAGTCAACATGAGGAAGACTGACTCCTTGATGGAGCAGGTCGAATAATTTAATAACGATAAAAATCTATCACACATTATTTTAATAGAGGGCTCATGCTCGACCGTACAAATTGAACAGTGACTGTAGAAAACAGTGATGACTAAAAAACATTAAAAAATATATTGATCGGCACTTAATACCTGTAAAACTACTTTTTTAATGAACACTTTTATAATGACTCAAGGCCTCCCCCCCCCTCAGGAAAGCCGATTTTTCGAAAAAAAACGAAATCAAGTTTTTATCATAGGAAGATTCCCCGTGATCTCCTCTCTCAGAATATATATAAGTTTTTGAAAAAAGGTTAAGTTTTGACAGACTTATTGAAGAAATACTCTTTCATCTCCCTTACTCCCACACACCTTTCTAAAAATTCCTAAATGTTGGTCTGAAAGCATGGGTCTCAAGCAGAAAATTTTTTATAACTTTCGTTTGGCTTTAGCTTTCCCTGATATTCTTTTTGCATTCTAAAGGTCTGAATCAGAGCTAACTTTTCATCGACCGGATTTTCGATATTTGATTCTTGGACTGAGAAAAGTCTGATTTAGTGTATTTTTTATACCTAATTTGGCTGTCACACGGAATAAAATGCTGATAAAAATAAATAGAAACGAATTTCAAAATTCCGTCCGATGAAACGTTGCGTATGGAGGCTAGCTTTAATTTGAAATCTATCCGACCTCGATAACTTTCACAGTTATGAAGTTATAACAATTTTCGTGAAAGCTATAAAATAAGTCGTAAGTCTAGTTTGGTTAGGTGTATTAAGCTGAAAGTTTTACCACACACGTTTCTCACTATGACCACTCCCAGGAGAGTCATTCCGAGACTAGGATCCTATCGGATTCCGACAAGGGTCAGACCGTGAATATACCAAATATCCATGGATTCCAATAAAACCAACGAAATCCTATAGGATTCCGGGATCAGGACCTACAGTCGGATCCTTGGTGTAGGATCCAGTGTTGGAAATTAACGGAATCTGACATGAACGTATGACCCTAGTGTTCTTATGAGAAAATATGCATATTCACCCCTAATTAAGAAAATGTTTTTTTCCGTCGGAGCCGACAGTCAATCCGTAACCCGGAATCCCATCGGATTCTGTTGGGTGATAGGATCCCATCAGATCCGATAGGATCCGTCATGGGATTCATTCACCTGGGCTCACTCCTGTAACTTTCAGCACAAACGGATCGTTCCAAGTGGCAAATCGATTGTGAGGGAGGGGGGCCTTAAATAATGGTGATATTCGTGCAAATAATTCATAAAATATAAATATACGATGTACATAGAATAATTTCTTAAAAGCAGTAGCATAATAGTTGGAGATTAGAAATTTATCAAATGCCTTCTTGCAAATAGAAGTTATCAGTATGAATTCGTGTGATGATCGATGTGACCGAGGTGCTCCAACAATATGGTCTTCCAGTTCTTTTGATTTTTTAATTACTTCGTTTACATGCGAAGAGTTAACATATAGTTATAGACAATAAAGTGCAATTGCTTTCGAACAACTGTAACTTTTATTGTGTTTTCCAGATGATCGTTCTTTTCCGTATTAGACTTTCCTCTATGTTGTTAATTCTTCAATCATTATTTGTTTTTACATGCAAGTATGCATTTAAAAAACTATTGTATATTCTTATTTACAGTAACAGACAAAAATTTCCACCCGCATATAATTTTATTAAACACTACGATTCAACAAAACATTTTTTATATAAATGTGACAATTTTTGATGGTATAGACCCGTTTATTGATAAAATGAAAAGAAGGATACACTGCACTGCTCTAGACATTCGTACCTCTCTTTTTATACTGCACGAATGTCCTTAGAAGAGCAAAATAGAAAAACAGAAAAATAGATAAGACACGCATTAATCTGTTCTAGGACGAGTGTTGAATTAATAGGATTATGATTATGCGTGTATATTTGAAGGTAAATGGTGCAGCGTAAATATTCAAGGAGGTGTTGGATTAATGTGTTTATGATGACGAGTGCATATTTGAAGGTGAATGGTGTAGCGTTGCTATTCAAGGATAAGTGTTGGATAAATATGTTTGTAAATTGAGTGCATATTTGAAGATAAATATATTGGTACAATAAAGAAGCTAAGAGTCCATCCTGATCACTAGTATAATATGAAATCACCATGACTTTCTGCAACTCCAAAAACTCGATTTTCCATACCATGTACCAAATTTAACGCTGATTCCAATGGTAAAGCCTTCCATTCATGCTTTATTGCAGAGACCAAAGATTGGTAATTTGTAAACATTTTTTTCTTAACTTCACCTTGAGGAGTTGCCACACATTTTCAATTGGAGCAATATCAGGGGTCAGGGGACATCGATGGCCAGTCTGTTTTTTTCAATTCTCTTTTCTTCTTTCCAGTGGGTGGCAAGTTTTGACCTGTGCTTAGGGTCGTTGTCTTCTTGCAGTTTCCACGACCTCGGATCGTTACCAAATTGTTTCTTAGCTGTTGGCAAGAGACCGTACTTATAGATACTACACATAAATTTAGCGTCGAAGTTTTTGTGAAAACAAATGATGCAACAGAAACCTTTACTTGAGAAACAACCCCAAACATTCACCTTGATTGGGTGCTTGACAGTACGAACGACTTTTTTTATTTCCTGGAAAGTTACAAACCAATCCTTTCACAGAATTCAGCCGGAAAGTAGTCTCATCAGAAAATATCACCTGATTCCAGTCAGTTGCTTTATGATGGTGTGCCCATCTTAAACGATTTTGTCGATGATGTTCTGTAAGCAATGACTTTGACATTGGACGACTGTATCTAGTACCTGCTTCGTTCAAACGCCGACATACCGTTCTCTCACTCACTACCACTCCTCGCCGCTCCAACTGGTTTGTAATATCTTGAGCGGTGACGAATGACTGTTCTTTAGCGAGCGAAGTAATTCGTTAATCCTGTTTCTCAGTAGTTGCACGTGGTCGACCGGAACGGCTTAAATCAGTTAAATCTTTGGATTGTGTCCATCGGTTGAACCAATATTTCACTGTTGAGATGCTGCAGTGAACTGCTTTTTCCACGTCCACATGACTTAGTTGTGGACCCTTTGGATGATTAGATAAAAACACAATTTCGTATCGTGTGTGTATTGGTAATGACATTTATAAAAAGTAATGATCGATAGCACTTTAGAAGAAATGAATAATTTTTCTGATCATAGCATTAGTACTACTATATATATATATATACTACAGTTGTGGAGCTTTCCAGAATTTCTCGAAAATACAAGGCGGGTGGAAGCTTTTGTCTGCTACTGTATTTGTCTCTTTTTTGCTAAAATATTTCAAAATATGCTGCTCTGTTCATGTAACAGTGGAATTAACTAATTTTGACCATTACTAATTAATTTTTTGATTGCTGTTGTATGATTGTTTCTGGAAGTGTCTTCATGCATGGTATCACATTCGATGGCTTGTGTCTAGATTTTCTACTGACTGATATGTCAAATGATAAGAAGTTGCTGGTTAGTAATAGATGTCCAAAACATTATTAGTGTTGAATTGGAACTTGTTGCGCCATTTAAAATATATATAGGCTTGTTCAGCTGGCGATCAGTGTATTCCGCACGAGTAGAAATCCTTTTAATGCGTATTCGAATCATTATCGGACTCCCGAATAACAACAGAGTTCGGTAATCTATATTGAACTGCTTTTTTTGTTCATAATTGTAGGAATACTTAAAAATAAGCATCAACAGATATGTAATTTATATGCGCTTGACTATAAAATAGATTGTTTTTTTTGTAATTGATTGTTACTGTTTAGATCTAGATAAAATCGATCTTGAAAAATTCGTAAAAAGTACACGGAACGCAAGCAACTTTCAATATTAGTATAGTTCTTTTTGTTGTAAATGACTAATTAATTCCCTCTACTGAAAGGAGGGTATTACGAAAAACCAGTTAAATGCGTTCGTTAGTCGTTCATCGTTCGTTCGCTCGTCCAATGAGAAAGCAGATACATAAACTTAACTAACCTTAAACAATATCCTGCAGGGATAGGTTTGACCGAAGGTAACTGGGGTCGAGGAACACAATGGCGTTGTCAGTTTTTTGAAATTTTTTATTTTCGTTGTTTTAGGATAGAGAAAGACTTCTTAGGAAAATATTAGTTTTTTTATAAGGATTGACCGAAGGTAATCGGGGTCGGGGAACTGTAATCTGGTGTGAGGTTTTCAGAGTTTATGATCCTCAACTTTTTTAGTGAAAAAATTATTTTTTCAAGAAAATAGTTTTCCTTGTAAAGTTTGATCAGATGCTGTCGGGCTCGAGGAAGTCGAATCGGAGATCAGATTTTTGAAGTTTCGCTCTCTACCTTTTTTAGGGGGAGAAAGAGAGCTTTTTAGGAAAAAATGACTTTGTTTAAAGTTTGACCGAAAATTTTTGACACGGAGTCATTCGATGGTAAGTGTATTTTTTCAAAAACATTTTGTCATCGTTTTGATAAACAAAGAGGGTTGCACAGAGGTCTATTGCACAGAATGAACATGTGAGCTTTTTGAAAAAGTAAAACTATGCGACCAGCAACTGACGAGTGACTGGTATTTCGAAAGCGTTTAGGAGTACCACAACGACGTTATTAGTGGTTATGATCCTAAGCAAATAAATAAAGTTGATTCAAATAAGGTAGCGGCTGTCGCTGGATCGAATATTAAATGCTTAATAATCTTTCCTAGTTCAAGCTAGCTTATAATGCATTAGGAGCTGTTTAGATCATCGTATTTTTGTGATAGGAATTCTTTGTCGGTAAACTTTTTAAGGGTATCATTCGATGATGTTGATAGTGGTATATATATATAGGGTGTACCAAAATTATAGACCCCCCTGTACTCAATACAGAAAAAATAGGTTTCTGTCTTACACATGAGCCTAGTTATTGAGTTGATACGTTCATTCAACACATACATATACGTGATGTATTAAGATGTGATTACTGCTTTTTCTCTTCTCTTCGACACGTGTAATAATGGATAGAAAGAAAAAGATGCTGTGCCATAATTATAGACCCCCTTTCATTCTTTATTATTTTTTTCTTTTGTTTTGAATGTTTTTGTTTAACAAACACAAAACTCAATAACAGCAGGCAAAGCCTTTACGATTGATAACTTGACGAAGTCTAGTAGGCATTGATTGAAACAGTTTTCTTATCACATCTTTCGAAATTTCTGTCCAAACGATTTTCAGTGCTTCTTCCAGTTGTGTCGTGTTGTTAATGCTATATTTCAACAATTTTTGATCGACTATAGACCATATATTTTCTATTATGTTCAGGTCGGGGCTCCGAGCTGGCCATGGAATCAGTTTAATATGTTTTTTCTTGAAATATTTGGAGGTTTTAGCTGACGTATGGGGACGAGCGTTATCTTGTTGATACAAAAATTTTTTCGATTGTTCCGATGAAAATTTTTCAAACGCGTTGGGTAAATTGTTCTCGAGTATCTCTATATATTTATCCGAGTTTAAGCGCCCATTGAAGAAAACTAACGGCCCCAAGTCATTGTACGTAATATAAGACCAAATACCCAAACCACCACCTCGATGTACCCTTGGTTGAAATCGTTCATGACGCTTTAGATCATTCCGAAATCTACGTATATAGATTCTGTTGTTCCGATTTAGTATTTCAAAATTCGCTTCATCGGAAAATATAACGTTAGACCAATCGGTTTCGGTCCAGGTCAAATGTTTATAACACCAAAAGAGTCGATAACGTCTTTGCTGATGAGTTATTTGAGGTTTTCTTGGTGCGACGTACGAAAACAAACCGAATTTATGTAGGATACGACTCACTGTTTGACGACTGATATTTAAGTTCAAACTTGTTTGAGCATATCGAACGAGATCATTCAATGAAAGAGTATCGTCCCAAAGTTGTTGCAGTTTGATGGCGCGTTTTTGACGACGTGTTACTTTGGAACGACGTCCAGCTCCAGGTGTTGTAGACGTGGTATGAAGCTTGTTGAACTTGCGAATGGTTTGACGCACGCAATGACGAGAAATATTTAATTTCCTTGAAATTTCATGCTGGGACATACCAGTATCGCGTAAAAGTATGATTCCCTTCTTTGTATCAATACTAACAGCCTTTCTTCCCATTCTTTTTCTTACAAACTACAATGTACTTTATAGACGATCAATATATAATAAACAAACTAACTTCGAACATATCCGAACGAAAAAAATATATTAAGAATGAAAGGGGGTCTATAATTATGGCACAGCATCTTTTTCTTTCTATCCATTATTACACGTGTCGAAGAGAAGAGAAAAAGCAGTAATCACATCTTAATACATCACGTATATGTATGTGTTGAATGAACGTATCAACTCAATAACTAGGCTCATGTGTAAGACAGAAACCTATTTTTTCTGTATTGAGTACAGGGGGGTCTATAATTTTGGTACACCCTGTATATATATATATGAGTGAATCGTAACTTTATTGTACAATTGTATTTTTTTAACCTTTTCCCCTGTAATTCCAGTTTCTGTAGTGCGATCTCAGATTTTTTTTCTTTCTCGCATTCCTTAATGTATCTCTCACTACCACAAAAAATTTCAGCTCGATAACTCATTGTCCAGCTGAGATATAAGAGGGAGAAGTCCAAAAAACCATTTTTTTCGATGAGTCATCGATAGAAAAAGAAATTTTGAAGGAACGAAAGAAGAAAAATAAAATAGATGAATAGCAAGTTTTGTGCAGAATTTAATTCTCTATCCATCCATGTGACTCACTTTTGTTTGTTTGTTTGTTTTTTTTGGTTCTATTTGACGAAAACAGATTTACAGACAAAGTGTAGACCCAGTTTAAAACGATCCTAGAGGGGATAAGGAACGTACTTTAAAAAAATCAAAACCAGTAAAAGATAGAGCGTAAAAAATACTACAAAACTATCTAAAAATAGTTGTGGTAAACTTTTTTTAATTAGGCCAGAATAGGGGTGCATCAGCTCCAGCTCAAAAGTTCAGCTGAGCTGAGCGAAAAAGCTGTTCGAACGTTCTTTCGGTAGGAGCTGATTGATTTGAACAGCTCGTTCAAAAAGAGCTGATCTGATCGAACAGCTCTCGTTCCTGAACTGAACTTTTTCAACAGCTCGTTCCAAAAGAGCTGATCAATCAGATGAACTCTTTTGAAAGGAGCTGTTCAAAAAAATCAGCTCATACAGAAATGAACTTTCGAACAGTTCCCTCGCTCAGAACTAGAGCTGAACTATTGCACCCCTAGGCCAAAAGACCAAAACGTTTTAACTACATAGTAACTGTAGACCCAGTTTCTCAATATTGTTTTGCTTTTTATTTCTAAACGACTTGAAGAAACTCAGGCAGACTGTCACAGAAAGATGCAGCGTGAAAAACTAAATCGGAATATCAACGGTTGTCTCTTTTCTCGCCTATTTTTAGGGTGAATTTTACATTATATCTCAAAATGTAGACCCAGCTTTCTTTGTAGACCCAGTTTTTGCTTATCGATTTTCAAGCTGATTTCGAGGGAAAGTATNACTACCATATACTATTCGACTTATGAGGACGTGCTAAGTCTAACTAAAATCATTTTGAACCATTTGAAAGCTATTTCTAGCAAAACATACGATTTTATATTTTGACATTTCTCGCGACTTTTTTTCGTGTATTTCGATTTCTGTGAGTGTCATTAACTTACCCGATTTGAGATATATATAACGATATGTCACACATGGGCTTTAGAGTCATATTTGGCGCTATTCCTCTTTAAAAAGTATTTTTCTCGAAAAATCGAAATTGAGACTAGAATATCTCAGCCAAGGCGAGTCGGGGAGTTTGGAAATTTTTACCACAAACTCAGTGAAGGACGAGGAACAAAATGTACGAAACAAATTTTCTCTAGAAGCACTTTCATTTTTTTGTAAATTGTACAAAAAAGTTACGATTCACTCTTATATTGCTGACTTTTGAAACATAGAAGGCAAACGTATTCTTTTCTATTGCAGTGCTGGTTAACATGCTTATTTTATTTTCTCATTTACACAACACTCCTATAGATTTCAAATGTATGATCGCACGTATCTAAAAATGCATGTTGAAAAAGTCTTGGTATTCATTGCATTATTTAAAATTTCACGATGATAATGATAATTTATTAACAAAATCAATTATTTTATTTCTGATATTTTTATTTTTGAAATTTCTAACAGCATCAAAGCACTTTTCTCATAATAGTTTCTACTTTGATATCTGAACGATACTTAAGATTATGGAATTTTGTATAATTTTTATGAAGTTAATATTTACATTAAACGAAGGAAATTTCAATAATCAAAAACTACATCGATTTTCACTGAAATATCCACTATTTTCTTGAATTTATTTCAAGATACACGATAAATTATTTTTTCAGTATATGCTTTGATCATGTCATGATATATTCTATCATACAAAAGACGAAATACTTATGAAATAAACGGTTTGTGTTGAGTGTCATGCATAGTTGATTATCGATCTGTCATATTCCGTCTAATATGAATACCTTGTACACTGAAAATTTTCTTTATCATCCTTTTTCGTCTACTCAAAGGTCAATATTGAGCCGCTATGGCTGAATGGTTAAGATGTTCGGCACATATCTACAAGATAGTGTGTTCAAACCTCGGCGCCATCATCCATAGAATAACCTTGGACAAGTTACTAACGGCTGCTTTGTCTCGGATCACCCATCCGATAGCACGCTGATTACATGTGACATACATAAAAATATCCTCATGGATAGTATGTGGTTAGTCAGTATGCATGGGAAGCTTAAGTAATTAAGCGGAAGGAACTCTGAGTCAGGCCGGCCTTCTGTCCAGAGCTGCAGCTAGTAATAGTTGTAGGAAAAATATCGGGCTCTTGAAACTGTCTCCGGACAACACCCTATACTGAAAGGTAGCTGCAAGGCAAGGGTATTCTTTCAAAGGTCAATATTTACATTGTTGCTATTGCTATGTATAATCCTTCTTCCTAGCACTCATATTTAAAATCAACTTGGAGAAAAAAAAGCGAAAAAACATAACAGAAAGTGTTGTCAGATTGTAAAATGTAAAAAGCAAACCATTTGAAAAAAAGCAAGTGCACGACAGGAGTAACTGAAATTTTTATTTTCAATAATACATTGCAACTTTCAAGGACACTTCGATTTCCAACATTTCACTGTGGTGAGTAAATTTTTGGGGTGACACATAATCAACTCAAATTTTTGTTCAGTGGGTCTCATTAAAAACAAATGTTACCGTTCGATAGATTTTTGCATTTCTGATTATGATGGAAAAGCTAATATCGTTGACCTTTTTCTTAGTTTTCAATCGAAAAATTCTACCGATCAATTTATTCACAATTTTAAATACAAATAAAACAATCAAATGTCTATTTAATATATTCTTATAAAACCATTCTAACTGAACACAAACAATAAATGAGAAGGATTGAGGTATTTTCAAAAATGAATGTAATGAGTGAATAAAAAAGGCGTATCTTACATCAATGAAAATATTTATTTAAAATCGAAATAAATTAAATGAACAATCACCATCTCGAAAAACAAAACTTATAAAATAAAAATATGATGAAAGTAAGCTTGATGGAAGAATTTAATACAAGAAAATAATTAATGACAGAAATCATTGCATTCGGAAACGTATCGAAGGAATTATTCTGAAATGTGCATCGTAAGTTTGATTATTAACTTATAATTTAGAACAAGTAATAAATATTTCACAAACCTTGATCAATCGACAAAGAAAGTAGAGCATCAATAATATCTATCTACTTATTCTAAGCTTTGTTTTTAACGAAAAGTACATTATGATTATTGAAAAAATATAAAGAGTTAAAGATTTTAATTTTCAGATTGTAACGCAAGCTC
>OENM01000456.1:0-82500 GCA_900239745.1 Rotaria magnacalcarata | reverse complement strand
GTTCGATAAAAAAGAAGACTTATTTTCTGATTGATGCGTACATAAAATTCCACGATAGAAAAACAAAATTATGAGCCTCACCTAGCTTAATGACGCTCCGCCGCCCCTGCTTTGATTGACTATTTGAGCGCTATTAAATATTTCACAGCTATTGTAATTTCCTAAAGAAAGTTGATATAACCTAGTGGATGATTTTGTTGATCTGATCAATATCTGTATTCATGAAAACACGAATCTCTAGAATTTTTTCTGTTTGTTTTTCATTGCAAGATTAGTTTCGACATCAATCACGTTCAACAATCAATCAGTCATCTGGTAGCTATCTAAAGTACCGTCGAATGTTATTTGCTTGTTAGCAGCTGATGTTGTGTATTTAAATGCTTATAGTACATGACATAGATGAATGTTTATTTTGATTCAGTTACGATAGGTAGAGAAAAAACGATGCAAAAAACGTCGAAACAATAATCATGTCTGCAGCATATATATTTAATGCGATGCGAAACATAGCATTTATGTAGTCGGTCGCGTGTTTTCTTTTGCTTTTGCTTTCTCGACGTACACATCTTTTTCATCATTTTGTGACCCGATGATCTCGAGAACCGAAAATCGTAAAAAACTCGTTGAAACGTGAGATCGAAGTATCAAGATCGAACCTTTCACATCTGTTTTCGAATCTTTAAACTGAAGTTCCGTTCACTCAAAAATGTGATTCCAAAATGACGAAAATGAAAGAAATTTGTTTCGAGATAATTAAAATGACGTCATCAACATATGTTAGTCACTCTAGTCTATTCATTCAGAGCTGATCTAAGATAATGAATCATGGAGATAATTAATCGATCAATCGAAATCGATCTTTAAGAATGTATCGCTAAGTAAGAATAGAGTTTCTCAGTGATGAATTTCATCATGGCTACATAAAAAGTATTCAAGATTTCTCTGAATTGAAGATTTTTCGTCAAGATCTGATTCGAGCGTCGCATCGCATTTCGTATTCGAGTGAAACTTGAATACCATCTAGTTGTTTCAGTTTTCATATCAATCAAAAACTCAACGCAAATGCAAACACAAATAATATTACGAAAGTTGTGATTTAAATCAATTGTAACTTTTTCCAAAATATGTGCCCCTACATTTTGAAAGTTTGCTACAATTACAAGCTGTAGTCACATTAAAGTCTGCCAAATTATCAGCAAAGGTTATTAAAAGTAATACCCTAATCCACTCTCCCCCGACTACTCCCGGGGAGTCCCCGCAAAACAAAGAAATACTTAGGGACGCCCTGGGGATTCTTATAGGGAGGGTTGACTAGGGTATAATCGAAACGATACAAAAGTAAAATTTTTTCTCTTTTGATACTTATTGTTATTAATATAAAGCTATTAATTCTAGCTGTTACAAAACTACTATTTATTTATATTTTTTGAAATTTCTTCATTCATTCATTCATTCATTCATTCATTCACTCATTTCGTCTTTTACAGGATGATGTTGCCGATCTAATCGCATAGATTATCCTAAATGCAAAAGTACTTCCGAGCTTGAATATAAATGTTTGAAAGTCTTTATAAATATACACAAAAGAAAAATGATTAAGTTAAGGGGTTAGAACATGAAAAGAATAAAAAAAGAACTAATTAATTTTCGCAATCTGTGAACTCTGAGAAGTATTTCACCGATCGATAATAATTTCTGTTGTATTGTGCAAATAGTAGAGCCCTGTGGGAACAGCTTTTTGCCGATTGTTGACGCTCGATTTCAATCTTATAGACAAATTTGTTTTTTTCCCATTTCTTCTTTCCTGATCGTTCAAAAAGCCTTCTCCCGGTTCCCGTCTCCGGAAGGCTTTCAAATTCCCATGATGATTTCATTGTTTGTGTTTAAAAGAAACTATCCCTATACATGAGACTAACTTCTCGCGATAACAATCGTTTTACAGTGTAATATGATATAGTTAAAAATAAGCTCGAGATAATCTTGACTATATCGAACCTCTAGTGATAATACAACACAAAAGTTTTAGTATCGTACCCGTTACTGTCTTAGTGATTGCTAAAATCTCTACGAGAATCAACCGGAAAAGCCGGTCACGCAGATCTCTAGAACATGAATTTCGAACGCGAACTCAGT
Organism: Rotaria magnacalcarata; assembly: GCA_900239745.1. Lineage (NCBI taxonomy): Eukaryota > Metazoa > Rotifera > Eurotatoria > Philodinida > Philodinidae > Rotaria > Rotaria magnacalcarata. The sequence goes on along the minus strand of OENM01000456.1, from coordinate 80,367 downwards.
ACTTAATTTCAATAAGAGCTAGTTAGTACGTGTAATATATGACATTTTAGAGGTTTGTTTGGTGGCAAGCTTTATGCCTCTGGATTGATGAAAATCGTATCAATTCTATTTTTTTTTCCAATGAAGAAAACAATATTTAGTGGGAAAGAACAAGAAGTTGACCGGAAACAATTGGGAAAATCTTCAGTCGAACTACTGTTTCCGCCTTCTGACTTTTCTCGCTACTTTCCTATCGGAACATGACTGTACTCATTCGCTTGGGTATATTTTGTTGATCACTGAGCTCGCCAAGAGATTCATCGAGATATCCACTCCATAGAGATGCATGTCGCTGTTGAGGAACGCTTCTCAGTGAATTGCGACAGATGATACAGGATTCTGAATATTTTAGAAGGATTGACTAATTTGATTAGAAGCGTGCAGTGATTTTGTTTTTATGTTGTCTATTTCAATGATGACTAGTTGATTTGCAAGATGGGGAAAAAAATCAAATTTGCTTTCGATAGATATTCTCAAGAGAATGTCGAAGATGAACAGATACAAAAAGAATTTCTGTCTCAATTTTAGGAGTTATTGCTAGCTTCTTTAAATCTTTATAGTTACTTGTTGAGTGTCACTTCACGTTAAAAAGCTGATTTCATAAAAACAGAGATATCTAAATGACTGATAGCTAAGTCATATATGAGATATTTTTCTATCTTCAAGAGAAATAAATGTATTACTAATTTTGTTTCTCGGAAGTTCTCTATTATTTACCATTTCTTTTATGAAATGACCTTTATTTGCCGGTAATATCGTCGACTGATTAGACATAATCCATAATGTTATATGATCAAGAATCAATCTATCCTGTTTACAGTCGCATGTCGAAGATAATATGTAGACATCCGTCTACACCCACAAGAAGAAAAAGAAATAGTTTGTTGGTGTGTGTAAAAAAAAAGAAATTTAATATTCAATCGAGTAAACGTATGTCGCCGTAAAGAAGAGAAGAGCATACGAGAAAGAGAAAAGACTTATCCGCTAACATTGACGTCTCTCTATCAACGGCAAAAGCAGTCTTTCTTTTCTTTGGTTATTCATTCTCTTGCTTACTTTCGAATTTTTTGATCGAGCATCTTTTATAGTTGTGTTTTTGTATTGAAATTATAAAAAACTGACTCTGTCTCTTGATAAACATTGCATTTCAATTTGCAAATACGTACTGTCATCCTATATGATGCTCGCGTGAGTAAGTTGACTCGAGTTTTTTTTTCTTATTCATCGTAATAGATTGATTGTTTTGATTTGCTAGGAAGAGAAAAAAACGATGCAACTGATATGGCTACATATTACAAAATAGCCTTGGCATACACACGATTCACACTCATGTAGGAGTCAGAAAAGTAGAAAGAGAGAGAGAAAGATTGAAAAAAATGAACAAGAAAGAGAAAGAAAAAATGAGAAAATAAATGACGTGTTGTTTGCGTTATTCATCGCTAGACGTTTTTGATCAGTTAGTTTTTCTTCAAACATATTATATATATATATATATGTATATAATAAACAGTTCATTTATTTATATATTTTTGTCTTCATAGTTAGATCAAATTTAGAAAATATGGCAACGCATGCCGATCATCAGACGCCATTTGCACCAATTCAGTATCCAGCAGTTTCGAATAATCCTCGTCCAACACTGCCTGTTCGATCTGACTTGAATCAACAGTCACAGAGTGATCCCCTTTTAGAAAAACCTCCAATGCCAAAACGTATGGATGAACCATCATCTCCTACACCTGTTATTGATGCTGAACCAAGAAGGGTAAGACTTTAAAAAAAAGTTTATTAACTCATTACCATGATATATAATTTATTCTTTTTGGCTACTAAACATAGCAAACTACGGCTTGAATTTTTTCATTCTTAGGATGATAATGAGGAACATACTGATAATAATAATGTAAGTTTTCAAGTCGTTGCATTGTTATTTTCATAAAAAATTCTTCTTGAACTGATATATATATTATGATTATGTGGATAAAATTTATTATATATGATAAAAGACATAATTGAATCATTAGATTGATATTATTATGTGTACATAGAAACTGTGGTAGTTGTGATTAACCTTGATGAGCTTGTAGTGCGCGTTTTTTTAATGTATAAAATGAAAGTGTTACTGTCTTCTTGTCTCGCTCATATCCATACCACTTATAAGATTTAATATATAATTGATGTCAATCAAACATTATAAAACGAAATGATGAATATAATATTGGTATTAAATAAATAGAAGTCGAAAAAATGATGTTTATTTTCTCTGAATGAAAAATAAATATTTGTGTAGATCGATTTTTAGAAAATATGAGAAAAACCCAGTGTTCAAGGGATAGCATTTTATACGTGTAGACATAATATGATTTGAAGTGCTTTTATTTTGCAATTTGAAGTTAGTCGTCGTGTCATTGTAGCTTTTCTTTTTTGTGCTAGTTGGAATGTATAAAACATGATTTATTGACTAACAAATCGTACATATGACATTTACACAATAAATTGTTACTGTTGAGCTAGTAGTTATATCGTCCTGTCCACATCTCTGTTTTGCTTATTATTTCTTAAATTAAATGTCAAAAAGTTTCGAACGAATTTCTTAATCTTATTTATACTACATTTGTTTGTATGATATTTTTTTCCTTCGTCATAGAATGAATATACATATAATTATAATCGCTATGCAAGCAACAAGACGATTGGTAAATTATTTGAATTGCCTTTTTCTCTCTATCTATTAATTTATTTCATAGGACAAGTCTTTTTCTTGATTGCTTTATTCAGTAAGTCAAGTTTTCAAATAAAAAGATTTTAAGAAAAATAAAATTTCATTAGCAAGTAACGTCATGCAAATGCGAACATTAATATTACAAAAGCAACGCGATACAATTTGGATTGCATCTCTTGTACTTGTTTGTGTATCGATTATATTTCAATGTGGTTTAGCTTTTTTTCTATATATTCTTGGCAGAGGCGATATTACAAAACGGCAATCACAAACTAAACTAACTCGATACAATATTGTTGCATTACTTATTATTGGAATTATAGCCTTAATTAATATTACTCTCAATATACTAATGTTAACAATAAATCCAAAAAGTTTTCTGGACACGCGATCATTAGAATTATTACAAAATCAAAATTAAAATTATGATCAAATTTCATTTTTGTTTTATTCAGTCATACTCAACTGCAATTTAGAATTATGCTGTCTGTGATGTTTGTTAGGGGGAAAGTAAATTTACAAAACAGGACAGTGTGTGATAAAAGAAGAATTCGAACAAATGAATCTATTCCTATTTTATCTCATCCATTTATTTATTTTTTTTTTCGATTCTTCTGAAATCTCCATTCAAATACTCTTTCATGTCTTCTCATTTATTTTTTCTAAATCATTATAGTGTTCGTTTTAGTAATTTCACAATTATCTTTGTCAAAGATTCCTTATAAACACTATCTGTTGGTTTTTTTTCTCTTCTTGGTTTAGTAAAAAAAATAAAATATTCTAGATCAATGCAACTAATTAAAAAGAAACAGTATGATTCAGTTTTATTCTTATGTGCACTTTACAGATCATATAGACACGCAGCTACTTTCTATCAAAACAATATCATATTACAAAGAGACATGAATTCGAAAATAAATGCATAGGTTTTGAATATTCTATGTAATATTTATATGGATTAGGAAAAAAGAGATTTTGTTCACGTTTAAATTGAATATAAGTAATTTTAGATGCACGCATGAACGTATGAAATTCATCTTTTTTTTTGCTTTTTATATACTAAACACACTGGTGCTTTGCATTTCGAAAACTAAAATAAATTTATCGGGTCTGATTCATGAGAATATTTGACATTTAAAATTGTTTTGGATCGATGAAAAAAATCATTTCATGTTATCATTAAAGATGTGCTGATTGGCTCTGTAAATTGTATTGTGTTAAAAGTGTTTTATTCTGTAATTTTACTTAATAAAAACAAAATCGTCCATATTCTGGTGCATCTCATTATAGCTAATAATAATTGTTGTTGTTGTTTTATCAATTTATGATTATGATATAGACTGTCAAGAAGAGTAAAATTGATTGAGATATTCAACATGTACTAAATAAGTATGCATCAGAAAACAAAAACACCATTAAATAATCTAGATGTTACATTTAGATGAATACGTTAGGAGTCGTTTTATGGATCAACTGAAAAAGTTTGCCTATTAAAACATAGTGATTCAGATTGAACTTGGGCAAGATTTTTATCGAGCTCCTCGATCTACACTAAACATATTTGCTGTGAAATGTACTCGTTTTTAAACACAAAACCTCTTCTAATACGTGACTCATACAATCATTGAGATCTAACCAAGAGAAAGTATAAAAGATTTCTGTCCTCAATAGGAATGAAAATACTATATCCCAAAATGATGTTTTTGACATCGAATCATAATGGACTAGAAAAATGGCATTCATTATCGATCATTTACCGAAATGAAATAATCAATTTCTTTCATGTCATTACAAAAATGGTTTCTTATGGAAGTAATGAGAGAAAGACGATGCAGAAACGATTGCTTCAATGGTTTGAAATGATGACCCATACAGGAAGAATGTGCAGAATAATACTATACAATTAGTTTTCTAGCAATATTATTAATGATACAATAATCATAAAAAATATATTATTGTTTTTTTGTATGCCAATATATGTATGGGTAATGGTGTATTGAAAATAAAATTGTATTTTTACTCTCGGTGATTTTAAATAGATAAATATTTACATATGCGTGTTCAATGAGTAGTTCCCTCCAAGTATTTTTATTGTTTTAGATAAACAATATTCGACATACTTCACTGACGTTGAAAAAATATTGTTCTTTCCTTTCGTGTTTACTTAGAAATTTTTGTTTCTATTCAAAACTTGGATAAATTTCTATCGAATTATCTATGCAGAGAAATCAATGTTGACAATGTAGCTAATTTTTGGAAAATTAAGACTCGATTCATCAAATTTCAAAATAAATAAGAAAATGTTTCTTTGTATACACGTTGATTACTTATTTAGGCATATAATTAAAAAGAGTCGTACTGTTGTTTTTCTTATCCTTTCTCTTTTTTTTCGCATTGCTTATTACTATGCTTTTTTTTCGCATTGCTTATTACTATGCTTTTTTTTTTGTTGCTTTTTTATACTAGCTCGATAGTATGATTTGTCGTTGTCGCTCACGCAAACAGACATATATATTCGAATCACATAATACAACGTATACTTATTTTCAAGGCCTACTCTTTCATAAATATATATATATATATATAGCTATATAGGTAGAAAGCATTTTGTTTACTAAGTCTCATAATTTTATCTTTTTTTCTCTCTTGCGAACAGTTCGTTCGATTAACCTAGAAGAATTATGGCTTTGGCAATGAATACTACGTTAACAATATCATGTGAAGCATCGGAAGAAAAATCAGGACCAACACTAGTTCATAGTACAGGTGTTAAAAACTATCGTATACAACCGGAACTTATCCGAGTCTTACAAGAATCATGTACAAATGAGAAATTATGTGATCACGAAAAAGGTGTTCAATGTAGTGATCCACCAGCACATATTCTGGAAACATTTAAAAAAGTTGGCTTTACTGAAATGAGTCAATCAAAAGGTGGTAGTCGTAAATTGTGGATGTTAACAAAAACCGGCGAAGGTAGTCCCAGTAATCCATCGAATCCTGTAGCTCCACCGCATGGAGACAATAAAAAAGCAAAAGGAGATGAAGAAGAAAAGGAAGAGGAAGAACAAGAAGAAGAAGAGAAGGAAGAGGAAGAAGAAGAAGAATAAATTCATTTGTCATTACAATTATTCAATTAACAATTTAAATATACGTTTTCATAGTCATTTAGTTAGCAATTTAAATGTTTAAATTTGTAGAAAAATATATTATTCACGAATAAATATGTCTGTAAAAAATTTCGATGGCATTCATTTTTTTTTGTCTAGATCAGTTATTCTTGTAATATTCTGCGTGCTCTTTTATTTATTATTTTACTCTCGTACTTAGCTACATAGCTTTTGGTCTAGCGAGACTCTTGGTAGCTATTTTTAGAATACTGATTAGCATACACATATATTTTCTTTTCTATATGTTGTGCTGTCGATGGGATTTAATTTTAGACGGCTCTAATCAATTTATATCGGAGGAACAAGCAAAAACATTGATGGATGAGTAGTTCATGATTCAATGGCTAAGAATCAACAAAATAACGAGTAGATAGAAGTCATCAATACAAAGAAAAATAAATATTATCAATGCAACGGCTTAATGATGATGTTGATGTATCGGTTTTCTTGATAAAATGAAAATTTGTTTTTCTACTGAACTGATCAAAATATGAAAACTTAAAATAATGTTATAACAAATCCAAAAAAAAAACGATAAGAGCAAGAATAGTTCATATAGATAATATCTTGCTTCTTTAATCCTAGATTGTATTTCAATATAGATTAGAATAGTAAACAACTCTTCGGTAACGATATAGCTCTATTGCTTTTTTTTCGATGTTCAATGCTGAGCTTATTTATCCGTCGTATTGATGTGGAAAAAGCATTTTTGCTCGTTTTTCAAATCTATATGTATTTTTTTAGTCTACAGTCTACTTTTTTAGGCTCTGTGTTTCACAACGTTTCTAGGCAAAAAGAAAATAAAAACGACACACACATTTCTAAAAAATGTAAGTGTCGTCCATAGCAGCAAAAACGAAAACAAACGAAAAATAAAGAAAAACGCATGAAAAAATATCATCACAGCGATAATCAACTTTTCCAGCTACATAAATAGTTGGCGTGAATAGAAAAGATAAATATATGTATATACATATATCACTGGGCTTTGAAAGCAGAACATGCTTATATCAAATAAGTTTTTTTTTCTTCATTTCTACGTCGAAAATAAAGAACCAGTTGTGGCCATTTGTTGTAGTGTTGAAACTAAATATTCATTAGCATGTGCATAATTAGTTGAATCTGGTCCATGTTCAGCACATTGAACACTTATATCAATTACACGTTGTAATGTTTTACATGCCTGTTCATCCGACCAACATTGAAAATCTTTATTAATTGAAACCGTAGTTGACTTTGATGTTATGAGTACTAATGGTGAGCATTCACCAAGAATAAAACGTGTCATTATATGTTGCCAAACGGATTCAAGAAGTAACGGCTTTGCTGCTGTTATTGGTGAACGTTCTTTTGATAGAGATTCATAAACAAAATGATGAAGAACTTCCAGAATAAAATAATCTAGTAATAATATCTGACGTTTTAATAAAAGACGTTTAGCTGTTGATGTTGGTCCAAGTGAAACAGTTATTAAATTTGAATTATCATGTGAATATGAATGATGAAAATAAAGTGGTTTTGATTGGTCAAATAAATGTTGTAATGCACGTCTTAATGATTGACCAATTAATTGATACGGTTGAATTTCAAGCATTTGAGCAACGAGTTTTGGTGATACTAGAAGAAATTAAAAGGTAATTGTGAGAAATTTTATTTAAAAAAAAAGTCAATTGTTAAACTTACATAATTTCGTTTGCTTTTTTATATTTAATTTTCTTGTTTCAATTAATAATGATGCAAATAGCCATGGTAAACTTAACATTCGTCTTGCATGTCGTGTATCTGTATAACATAGTATGTAGAGTGCACTTGCTTTAGCCATTTTTTTATCTGCACATTTCATACAATTAGTTTGACAACGAATTGAATGTGTTTTATCACAGAAACGAAATTCATGATAAAATAACCGTCGTACACGTCGTATCAATTGTTTTAATTCAACTTGTGCCGAATCAGCAATTAGACAAGCCGAATCTGTTTGTTGTTTTGTTAATGGTGTTTTATGTTGTGATGACGATGAGTCAAATCGGCAAAGTAAATCAACGTCGGATGAAAAACGATAGACATACATAATATCCATAATAGCTTCACGATAGACACGAGCGATTTCTTCAACAGATGTTGTATAGTCAACATGTAAATCATGAACTAGTAATGGATCGATAGGTGTTGAACTAACTGTTGTTGGCGGAGTTTGAATTATTGTCCAGTTTGGTTCAAAACGAAGACATGAACGAAATAATTGACCTAATTCATAAAATATTATTTTACGATAGTTATTAATGCTACCCTCAAAATTTTAGTATATCATTTATCTAGTTATTATAGGCATGTATCAAAATTGAATACTACTAAAGCGATTTTTAACTATTGTCTCAAGTCAATATGATTGAACTCGTATCTAATTACCTACCAAGAACATGTTTCGATGGATAAAGTTTATAACAAGGTTTATCGAAATAATCTGGACGTTCATTTCCTAATTCAGATTGTAAATGGGCAATTTGTCTTGGTGTTAAGGGATGTTGTCCAGTTTTTGGTGCATCTAATTCTTCTGAAATATATCCAGCAATAGCTAATGTTTTTGGATGTGCAACACCGTGAAGATCGGAATTAGCTAAATGAAGTGAACATAGTTTTCCCACACATGATTGTTCACTAATATCTAATACAGTTGCTTGAATATCTGCTCGACTAACAGGACGATTAACAACACGTAACATAGGCGTTTGAGAATCATAATCATAGGGTGTATTATTGGGTGTTTTTGGAATAAATTCTGGATGCCATAAAACAGCATATTCATCGCCTAGTTAAAAAACATAAAATGATTAAAATCAAAAATGAGAGCAATCTATAATGTTTTGTTTACCATCAAGATCAGAACCAGATATTTCATTTGGATGAGGTCGTTTACCACGTTGTGGAAAAACGATTACATCTTTTAAGTGTCGTAAACGAGGTACATCAACAGCTTCGAAAATTCGAATATCACCCGGATGATGACACGGATTTTTTGTAACAACAACTTTTTGTTCAAGTATCACAGCTTTTTCTGATTGTGGTGTTATCGATGAATCATTGCTAGAACCTAATTCATCATCTAATGTTTCGCCATGTAATTCTGTATATTGAACAAACACTAACAATAAGAGAAAATTATGAATTGAGTTGTTCGAATTAATTTATCTATAGTTTTACCTTGTCCATATTCTAAAACTCCATATTCATCAACGATACCAATCATATTTCTAGCTGAATTTTTTGGTAATTTCAAACGTGTACGTTCACGCATTTGTGCAAGCTCGAATTTACTTGTTGTTATTATTAATTGACGAAAGAATGGTTCTTGAATTAGATTTAAATGTGCAGCATTAACCAATGTACGCAATGGAAATAAACTTCGATTGATTTTTTCTGCTAATAATTCATAGGCACGTGTTGGATAAACAAGTGATTCTGATAAGTATTGTTGATGTTGATGTTGTAATAAAAGAAATGTACGATCATCAATCTCACGATGCGAAAGTAAAACAATGATTTGTCGATTTAAATAGAGTGGACCTGAACATAGATAAAGAAAAGAAAACAAAGTTAATAATAATGAAATACATAATCAAGTTAAGTAATGACAGTATATTAGAAAAAAATTATTTTACGTGGTTTAGAAATGCGACATAATTCCAATATATCGTGTGAACATTTAAATTTTCTCATCGACTGACGAATACGTAGTTGATGTGGTGAATTATCTAAATCAGGATTTACAGATATAACACCTTTACAACCGCCATAACGAATTTGAATTGCTGAGAATTGTCGATATGGATTAATCTATAGGCGAACAAAAAAACAAGACAGATTTACTATAAATAATGTTTGTTTTTCAAGTTTTTATCATTGATACACAAATTTTCTTTCGAATGATTTCATCTTAGGCATATCTCTTTTCTATCTCGCGATGCATTAGATAACATCATCGAAATACAAAAATAATGTTCTGCATTGACTTTTAATGGTGATCCTTAAGTGTTCAAATGTTGAGTGAATATGATTTGCTAAGATTTTTATTTTCATTGGGTTATCTTTTATTTCTCTGGGACGAATTTCATCAGTAAATGATCTATCAAAATTGAAGTTTTTATCAAAACAACTCAATTGGCTTTATTTCATCAGCCCTGGAAGTATACTTACTTTAGGCAATTTTTCGAAGAAACGATTCGTTCAGAGTAGACAGTTACCAAGACGGCTCTTATCGAGTTTGAATTCAGCATTTAGATTTCCACTATCGCTAACTTTTATTTCATTTTTATCATATGGAATCGTTTAGTTTTGATACCGATTCGAACTCATCGAGATCTATTGCACTAAGAACTTGTCTAAAAGCAAGGCTATAGCAAAAACGGGAAAGCGAAAATTGGTCGAACGAAAGTTGCTCGAACGAAAATTGCGCGCGGTTAATTGGTCGACACGAAAATTGGTCGAATGTGTGAGTGTGAGCGTAGCGTGTGCGCGTGTGGATGTGCAGGTGTCGATGAGGATGAGAGTGCCGGCGTAGATATAACGCCAGGCTGCGTAGACCGAAGATCGGCAGCGATATCACTTGTTGTGCTCAATGTGAATGTTGGCATTCGAGAAAAATCGTACGATTCCGTTTACAAGGCATATTAGCTCGTTATTTAACCTATTGAGAATCTTATAATCTAATCATTATNAATCATTATTACATTAAGTGAAATCTAGCTTATTATGATAGATTTTATTTAAAATGTATAAGCTTTTTTGAGATAATCTATGTCTATAATAATTTCTATATATCAGAAAAATTAGGCTACCTTTTTGTCAGAAATGTGTCTAGCATTATCTGAAAGCACTTTTTTTCCCATTATTTCATTTATTAGTATCAACTGCAAGTCAAAATTAGAAGATTATTTTTTATTAATTAAAATTGATTATTTTTCTACCGACCGAAAATTATTCAAAAAAGAGCAGCCGTGGAACACTTCTTAATTAATTATTAGGTCTAATAAAGCTTTTAAAATGACGATCGTGTTCTTTCGATTTTATATCGAAATAAAATCATTGAAGAAAAATCGTTCTTCACACGACTGACTACACATCGGTCAAAAATTACTATGATAACAATGAATAATTAATAAGAAATTATTTGCTTACATTATCACGTATAATAGTTGACATGGTTCCAACGCCATCAGTAAAATTATATTTATTATCATCTGTATGAATATCCTCAATATATTCAACTTTTTCTGATGGAATCTGTAAAGAGTAATTTAAAACTTAATCACTACATCATAATTTAGTTTTCTACTTGAATAGTTGCTTCAGCACTTGTAAAACATTGTGCAATACGTGCCGCATGTTTAGCAACAATTTGTTCTTCTTGAAAATCTCCCATCCAAGCAAATGCCTCTTCAAATGAAAAATTCGTTTCACTATCATTATGATAAAACCAAAATTGTTTATCTTTTAATTGTGATTGAGAATGATGTAAATAACGATATGTTCGACCTTTTGCACCTAAATCAAAACCTGATTCAAGTAGCATTTCAGTTTTCCAACGTAAAGCACGATCTAGAATGAAAAATATAAACGTTTTCTTAAGTAGGGAATTTCATATTTTCGTTTAAACATACAATCATGAGGAAATAGATCCATTTTACCATTTTCATCTTTAACATCAACAAGAGCAAACATAAGATTTCCACCAAATTTCGATTCACGTAAAACTCGATTTGTTTTAACCAATTTAAATGGATTTACACATATTGTTGTTGGCGTTAATGTTACGGATGGTACATAAGCATAATTGCGTGGTGGTGTACGAATACTCCAACGTTCTTGTTGATTGCCATCTTTTTTCTTACCTTGTTGACGATGATTATTAATTGAAGATGCGGGTGACGAAGGTCGAAATACTGTTTCTGCGACGAATTTTTCTCGATAACGACGTAATTCACCAAGTAAATCAATAAAATAATATTCACTTGAACGACGCCATATATGAAGTGATGTCTAGATAATAAAACCTGTGATAATCGTATCTAATATTGTCTTTCAAAAATGAAAAACACACTAAAAAACAATCGATTTTTGAAAAGAAAAACCGATATAAAATTATACAAACACTTTGCATACATTGAATTTCGTGTGAAACCGCTACGGGCTTCGATTGTGTTAGCATGCACATAAATAACGAACGGAGTCAAAAGTTTGTCAAGCAAATATTTATTCTGTGTTTTTTTTGGAAGTCAAAATTTATATTAAAATGATGAAACATGATGATTTTAGATGAATGAAGACAGATTTTCAAGTCTAATGTCAATATTAAGTAAGCTTTATTAATCACGTATTTTATCTCCCAATGAAAATATACTTATATAGACTAAAATCTTTGAGTCTACATAAATTTTCAAAAATCAGTAATATTTATCATTTTATAATCTTATAAGTAAATACGAAATTTACATTTCTTTAATCACACAAACATATTGGTGGCTTGTTTTTTACACTTATCCATTCAAAAAATTACCTGATAAAATTCATCATCATCTCCAATAGAATTCATTTGTTGAATAAAATCTGTTGTTAACCGTTGTTGAAAACGATATCCAATAGACATTAACATTTGCCAACAATATTGTTTAATAAATGATGTTGTTTCTTTCGACATAAATAGTGATGATATAGAAGAAAAATCTATAGATGATGGTATACTTGTTATAATACCAAAACAATCATATATATAATTGCGATGAAAAAAATCAATAAACTGTGTGTAACATGAATTTAAACGTTGCAATTGTTCAAAACGATGTTCATCAGTAGTATTCATTATCATATTATTATAATCAAATGAATTTGAAAGTGAAATAGATAGACGAATCGTTGAATAGAACGGTTGTGATTCTCGAGGTGCAGTACGAGTATATGAAATATTTGATTCAATTATTTTACGTAATATAGGATCGATTTCTACATAGAAAAAAAGATTAATTAAAATTTTCTCTATTTTGTTAATTCGATTTTTTACCATCATCATTAGTATTGTGAGACTTTGTTGAATTAACAGCTTCGTGATCAATAGGATTTCCATTCATATTAATAAATAGTGTAAAACCATCGGATTGTGTCATTATAACAGCACATCTATCCATAACTTCGGCTTTAAGTGTTTTCCGCAGCCTTTTTTCTTTAGAACCATAATCAATTTCAATTTTATCATGATAAAAAACTAGACGCCATGGATCCCTTATTTGTGTTTGTATATCCCATATATATTTATCTATACCAACGAGTGCACCTCCTGTATATTCCATATCGAAACCATTGTTAGCATAAAACTTTCCTAATTTAATATTTTTACGAATAACCTCCGGTGTTGTTGCTGGTGTAAATGGGGCTGGTTGTTGTTGTAGTGGTTGACATTTTTTATATGATATCCAAAATGGCGGTAATATAGATAAATGATTTTGTAATAATTTTAATTTTGATATAACATGATTAATGGTTATTTCATCGTGATTAGCTTCAAATGGGATTGTAAAAGAACGAAGACCGCCGAAGTACCAGTGATGGTGATCAGTATTAGGCGGTGACTGTGATGATAGATGGCTATATAGCTTTTTAAAATCGAATGATGAAGATGATAAATCAACAATTATACTCAGTTGGGCACAAAGTGAAGAAGATAAGTTGTCAGACATCTATAATATTGAGAGAAAGAGGTTAAGAGTGGGTGTTTTTTATTATAAAGAGAATTTATATAAAGATGATTTCTAAGAGTGAGAGTTAAATAAGTGAACGAGCGCGTTATTTGTTTCTTTTCTTTTCTTTGATTTCAATATTTCACATTATCAACTCGTTTAAAGTTTCGTACCAACATCATTATTCAACTGAGCGTATCCATCAAGGTAAACGAAGAACATGTCATCATTTCTAGTCGCACCTGGGAGTCGCCAAACTTTATTCCCCGAACATCGAAGGGCAAACAATAATAAAATAATAAAAAAAAAAGCAAGTGATCAGTTTCAATTAAAATAAATATCACTTTTTTTTTATCGAATACTATTCAATTGAAAAAGTATATTCAATATATAATTTGAATACTATGTAAATAATTTACAAAAACCGAAGAATACCTCAATCGTACGACTTAATTCTACCAAATCGATGAGGTCAACCTATACTCCTATTTCGCATCAGAGATAGTATTTTATTTTTCATATTTAAAATAATACGAAAAAAAGGCATGTGATATTTTTTGCTGCTATTCTTATCCTAAATCGAGTGCATATACGATCGTAGTATGACCCCTTCATGATATCTTACAAATACTAAACTATCAATCAATGAATCATTCGTTTTATTCTTTTTTTCAAATGTAACAATGTACTTGAAAAATAAATAAAATTCAAAGAATGTATATATCTATCGTTTATTCTCAACTTATTTTTTAAGAACTTCCAATAAACACGGAAAAAAATTTCTTGTAAATTGTGAAAAGAAAAAATATGTTGATGGTAAAAGAATTTGAACAATGCCTAGTAGAAATTCTTTTCTGCCATTGAAATCAACTTGCTTTATTTCTTTTATTTGTCGACTGTAGTAATATGATTATTGACATTATTATATACAGCGGGCGTCCACGACAAGTACGCATGTGTACGTACGACTTCAGAGAAAAAATCAGGATTGAGTGAAAGAGAAGAAATAGTAAGAACTGAATGAAAGAGAAGAAATAATGAGAAAAAGAAAAGTTTCTTTTTCCATGTCGTCGTTTTATCTACTGTACCAACATGCTGATGTATGTACAAGCATTCGGCCTTTTCAAAAAGAAAACAACATTGAAACTTTTAGTTTTGACATTGCCAAAGGTAAAATTGACTGAACCATTTGTTAATGTTGTTGTTGGAATGCTTTAACGAAATCAGTTTTCATTTTTGCTTTGCACGCGTTTTTATACTTAATATATCTAAAGAAAAAATTAAAGCTAAAATAAAAAAGATGATGATGCATGGCGATTCACTTGTTAATTTTCTTGATATGATTTTGCTTCGGTCCATGTGCTTATTCTTTACGAAAAGAAAAACGATGGACTATTTACGTATTTATACTTCGACATTGCGTGCTCTGTCCGTTCGTGATATAGCGCGACAACAGAATAAAAGAAGAAAGGAAGAGGAAAGGCTAAAGAACAGCTCGAAAATCACCTCATCAAATAAGTAACATTGAAAATATGATTATATGATTTCATAAACATCGGCGGGCCAGGGTAATTTTTTGTGGTGGGGCAAAAATTATTAAAATGTCTACAGCATCTATTAAAAAATATATGCTTGAATTTTCTTCATATATTTCAATTACCATGCTGAGAAATTTTTATTGTGTTCATCCTGTTCATTTGATATTCATTACTTTCACTTACAAAATGACGAAAGAAATAAAAAGATATGATCACCAACTTATTTGGGTGGGTCAATTGCCTCGCATTGCCCCGATGGTGACCCGCCGATGTTCATAAACGACGATAGATTAGACCTAGTTTGAAATTCGGTTCCACCGACTGAATAATGATTTCAGAACACATATTCAATAGCAAATTGTAGCTAGTATGCGCGAGAAACTCCGAGTTGAAAAAGTTTTTAGACGAGTCATATTTCGACTGACTGAATTGATCAGCAGAGTATCAAAGATTTAGCGAAAGTCTGAATATTGAGGAGGCTTCTAGATCAGGAGGTACAAGCAAAAGTTTTGAAAATAAAGTTAAGATGAACATAATCGATTATAACTGATATTGAGAATATGACGGTATCCTATGTGAAACTGACTCGATACTGTTGATTGTTCTTATTACTTTTGCAGCAAATATGTGTTTAGGTTTTGTTGACAAATGTTTTGACAATACCAATATCGAGGCTATGTTCTTCAAAGTCAATACGGACTAGATTATCTTATATCGTTATGTCAATAAAAAAATTAAAGAAATTATCATATCTATTACGAAATCTCTGATAGTTAACAGAAAACTGATGATAAGGATATTTTTGTGTAAAGAAATTTCTCTGTTTAGAATCAATATTGGTTTCATATTTAACGTTTTATTTAGCATTGAAAATGATATAAACTATATTGTTAGGTTATTCAAAGAAAGTGTTTTAAAAGATCCTTAAGTATCTCATACAGTCCAGTTCGACAAATAAAAATACTTATGGATCATCTTTTAATGTCAGTATGGTAGACACTATTTCATTCAAGCGCTAGACAAAATGTATTCCACGGGAAATTATCATATAATATTCAGATGGCTCGTATTGTTGTGTGATCGATCAATCGATCAATAACATTATCGCCCATCTTACGATTTTAAAAAGATACGCAAATAATCTATGATTCATTCATTAATCGTAGGATTTCTGGTGAATAACTATGATAGAAAAAAAACATACAGAGAAAGTAAAATTTAATTTAAACAATATGGCAGACACTCGATTTATGCAGAAGTTGATCTGAAAGAGAAAAACACCAGAATGAAAGAAAAAAATGAGAATAAGTATGTATTTCAGAACATGATAGTTACTTTAAATCATAATGGTAAATTTTGATAGGTTGTGAAAACGAAAATCGAAGTAAAAAGAGGAAAGAAAGATATGTGAAGTAACGTTATTTTGAATGTATGTCGTATGTTGCCATGTGTATGCAAAAGCAATCGACCATGAATCATGTGAATCTCGTCTATTCATATGTATGCAATTGAAAGATGGAGAGGGCGACACAGAGTACAGAATTTTTACGTATTCAAAATGATAGACTTCATACAAAAGGGTTTCAGGCAATGGAAACAAGAAAAAAACATAATCCCAGCTATGTCTTATTAGGAACTACGCATGAAACTATATTGCCCTCACGAATGCCGTATGTCTTCTAGTAGCTCCTGTAAATTATATATGAATTAAACATTTTTATCGATTTCTTTTTCGTTTATTATTTCAACTTCATCGACTATTTCATCGCGTGGAACATTTTATTTCTAATTTCAAGCACACTATAAAGTAAAATCTCTCATTCGAAATAATATGCGCAATTATTTTGCAAATATATGTTGGAGCCGAAACTAAAATTCCCCTAGAAGAAATTAAAATCCAGGCCAATTTAAAATTCCCCTAGGGGAAATTAAAATTTTTTGTATTTTTTATATAATTTTCGATTTTTCTGAAATAGGTAAAAATGTACTGTTTGTGTGATGATGTGCGCGGATGTGGGTCTATATGTGGGTGTAGGTAAGAGTGTGGAAGGATGTGACCCCGTACTAATCAAACCCTTCCCCTCACCCGCACTTATATTGTGCATTCAAGCTGACTTTGTGCAGCTACACCCACACAGATGATTGATATTCGCACAAACATTCCTGTCCAGACCTTAAGACAAATATTCATTTTTACCTATTTCAGAAAAATCGAAAATTATATAAAAAATACAAAAAAATTTAATTTCCCCTCCAACATATATATTAGTTTTACTTCACTATGGCAATTTTCATGGCTGATCTTGTATATAGAGAAATGTAAGATGTTCAGCAGAAATATCGTCCATTGGAAAATTTCTCTACGTTTATAAATAAATATTTTAATATCTTTCCAAATCATTTATCTTCAATAAATAATTAAATAAACTAGAACGCTAACATAAACGAAATTATTTCACATCTAGGAACACTCAACAATGTCGATGAGTTTATATAAGTGCTTCGAATGAATACTAGAATAGCGTCTTGTAACAACACAAATATCAGGCACAATTTTTCTATGTATCAATACATTCTTTTTTTAAATTTGATTTTTCATTAAAAAAATATTACCCGAATTTCTTCTTTTTCATTTTCAACCATGTTTACGATTGTTTTCTGATCCCTATATGCCAAATCTATTATATGAAATGCTTTGAATAGTTAACATAGCAAAGTAATATAGTGAAATTGTTCCACTGAAATGTTGCTTGTATCAGATGCAAGTAAAACTATCACATATTCGCCTGGAAACTTGGTGGAGAGTTTCGCTTTTTGATCAACACACAACTCGATGATTTCTATCAAACAAAGGTTATTCGATAAAGTACGAGCGTATTGTTTTTCTCCTTTACTACAGTATCAATATGGACTGCCGCTTCATTTCAATAGTCTTATTCAAGGTACAAATATTAGTCATTGTATATGATTAATTCGAAATCAATAACAAAATCTAATTTTTGAAAAAACACTGATTTGTAGCAAAACAAAGGTTAATGATGCGTATGAATATCGATATATATATATATCTAAGAGCACATGCTTCAGCAACGGTTTCTACTGAAATCCGTAATCATTCAATAGATTTTTGAGTCATAAAATGCACAAAAGGACATACGCGCTAGACTTACTGATTAACAATATTCGATTTTCGATGAACTGTTTTCTATCTTCTTAACATTCACAAGAGTGTACATCACTAGAAGGAACGATTCTTGTTGTTATGCTATTCAATTAGAAATTCGCTGATTTTTTTATGTTGTGTTTTCGTACATCGTGTAAATAGTATCATTGAAGTGAAGGTTAATAATGGATATTTTTGTAACGTCATTGTATTTGTAATATCCTTGAATATTTTAAATTCCGATATAAAACGAGAACGATCAATAAGAATACTTAAATTGTAAAATGATGTTGGACAATAACAAAGTCATCACCCAATAACATAAATACTCATTTGTATTCCAATGTTTTTCAAGACAGACCATTGTGGTTTTCGATGTAACATTGCTTTCTGTTGAGATAAACGATACAATAAACAAATTGTTTCTATAATCATAACTAATTGTGGTACAAAAAGAACTTATTAGAAGTCATGGAATCACATAACTGGTAATAATTGACGATACCATGTTAACGAACCATTTTTATGAAATAGTAAAAAATGTTTTTCAATACTTGTATATGATAACGATGTTACCATACCAATATTTATCGTTAAACAATGAATAGTTGATACTTTACAAAGATCTATATAATAGGGAAATACTTGTAAGTAATCGCCAATTAGAAAAATAGATGCTCTAGTTAATGATGAAATTAAATAATAGATTAACATCAAATTAAATTAAAATTAATTATTAATATATATTATTTTTTCAATCCTATGTTACTTACGATATATGTATAATGAGTTCGTAAATGAGCGTCTCTTAAATATTTAACTATACATAAAATACTAAAAAGTGTTCCGATCAGAGATGCAAGATGTGAAAGTCGAAAATCCGGAAAATTCCGGAATTCTTCTTTCAGAATCCGGAAAGGTTTTCAAGGATCAATTTTAGTCACGTAAAGGACATCTTTCTCAGTTAAATTATGAATAACTTTGTATATTTTCGCAAAATAAAACATACTGTAATTACACAAAAATAAAAACAAACAGCTAAATGTTGTCAACGTATAGAAGATAACTTAGAAATTATACAATTTGAAGTTAATTAACACGTTGTTTTTCGGTACAATATTTTTCATTAGAATGAATAAGTTTCAGCAGTCCTGGTTTTGATTAAAAAAATTATAAATTTCTGTACATGATAAAGATGAGTTAAAACGAATTTTTAATTCCACTGCAACAAGTTTCATTGACATACGATTTCGTTTATCATCGTATAGATGCTGCATGACTGAAAACACGCTTTCAACAAATGCATAGCTACAACGAATAGAGATAAGGTCACCAATAGAAGACAATATTAAGCCTCTACTGAATTATTCACAATTTAGAATGCTAAAACAAATGAAATAAAACTGAAATAAAAAATCGCTAAAATCCGAAAAAAAATCCGGAAACCGGAAAGAATCCGGAAAAACTTCAAAAATCCGGAATTTTCCGGAACATCTGGCATCTCTGGTTCCAATAGTAATTGCTATGGAGTCAGCGATCATAAATGGTCGACCTAGTTTTAATCGTACAATTGGAATACCATTTGAAGTTTGATTTTCAACATTCATTCTTATTGTGTTATACACAGTTTAATTAAATAAAATTTCTATGAAATCGATTTTATTCAGCATATATGAAGTAATGTATGAGTTTGCATGTAAACGTCAAGAATAAATGAAATTATCTAGTATTTATTGAATTTCGTCGGAGAAAAATAAAAATAAAAGAATATTAGCAATGATAACTGTTCACGATCAAGTTTTTTTTACTGTTAATACAAAACAAATTTGTATTGTTGATAAATGAGTACAGAAAAAAATTTCATTACGCGAATTATTTAAAAGGTAATTTCGAGTATTTCAATATTGTTGTTAATCTATTCGTTTTTACAAATGTTATGAATTATAATTAAAGATACAAAGTAATAGAGAGAATGGAAAAGAGAAAGTTTTTTGATTACTTAGAAAACAAGAAAGTTCTTCTTCAATAAATTTTTATTTCCTATAATGATTGACTCTAATGTTATCTGATAACAAATTTGAATCGAATTCTATCTGAAGGTCGTCAAGACTGGATTCGAGGTTCGAAAGTAGGTTGACATATTTTTTTAACATTGAACAGCTTTACGAGTGGGAGAGTTGTTTTTGATAATTGATGACCGCAAAAAACGATTCAAACTACCCAGAACAACCAGTAAATTGTTCAAAATTGTGGAAGTTACATCTTGATCTCCTTCTCTTCGGAACACGCCTACGTAATCGTATGTAATTATTATTAAAATGAAAGATAACTTTATTAAATGATATTTTCCACGTAGTCGTAAATGTTTTTGATTCTTGGCACTTTAAATTCAGAATGCAAATCTCACTCTAATTTCTATGATGTGAACACGTTGTCATTTTCAGAACGAATTTTAAGCTGGCATTGTTCAATTGATCGTTCAAATTCGAGTAATATTTCTACGTAAGGTAGGTGCATTTAATGTAGCAGTAATTATATTGCAAGTTTTAGTTGCTAACAGATGAACCATTTCCGAGATACAGATGCTCTCTGATGATCGAGAAGAGTTACAAAACAGATATTTGTTTGAAGACAGTTAATATTTCAGATAAGCTACCTTCTCATGATATTTAATATATTTTAAGTTGATAAGACAATTCAGTCGAACCTAACATTCATTTGACATTAGAGAAAGTGCAACTAGATTTGTGGAAATACTGATTTCCTTATACGATTCTAACTAGGAAAACGCTCGATTTTTTACTTTTCAGGTGAAAATCTATGTGAATGTGCCAGTAATTCCAAAATCTCAACGTCTTGATATGTGCCTGTTAAACATCTATGCTCTCTCGAGTATTATTTGATCATGTCCTACGCATCTGTTTTTTTCAAGAAAATGTTTTCATTGATAAATTGGTTTTTCATGAGAACTATATGCATCATGCAGTTCTTAATGAACTGTGAATTATACTACGGAGTTGGTTTTTTTTTAAATTTTATTTCTCAACCCAGTAACAATATTTAACAAGTCTATATTACATTTACTTTCTGGCTGCTTGTTTTCTGCAAACATCATGTGTATTGTTGCAAAAAGAAAACGGATTGACTTCACATATTTGCTTCGACTAAAGCAGTGTATTTATTCGATAAATTTAATATTCAGTTTATTTCTATTACTAAATTTTTCATACAAATTGTTAATGTTTTTAGAAACAGAAACAAAAAGAAATGAAGATTCAATTAAAACTAATTCGCTTAATGAGGGATTTATGTGTTGACAGAAAATAAAATAAAACTAGATTAGGAAAAGCATATTTAGATCACCATTTTCTATCACATCTTATATGAAACGTTTGATGTAGAAGAGAGACAAAAAAAAACGAAAAACAGTTTGTTTAAAAAAAATTTGAATTAAATTATTTGCCACCAGTTGTTCCCATACCCAAAGCAGTTTTGAATGTATCATAAATCCACCATTGAAGACCAGTCAATGTACCAATCATAATTATACGAGTACCAAGACCCTGAAAATGTAAAAAAAGATAAAATTATAATCAATTGTATCCTCATTTGAAAGAAACAAAATGCAAACCTTGGTTGCTAGTTTAACAAAACCAGTTTCATTAATAATTTGTCCTAAACTTTTGCCTTTATTTGCAGGTTTACCAAGAAGAGATACAACTGAATCAGCCGGATGTGAAACAATAGCACAAATAACACCAGCTGAATAACCGGAAGCAAATGTAACGCCGAGTTGTGTTGTCTTTGAATATGAATCTTTTGGTTGTGTAAAAATATGTGTATAGAATAATTGTACGATCTAAAATATTCTTCAATGTAAACTCAATAATTCTGATTTAAGAAACTAACTTTTTCGAAGAAGAAAAATTTTGCTACTGTATAAGGCACTTGTCGTGACCATAATGGTATAATTGATCGGTATGGAAAGCCAGTTTCTACGCGTTGAACATTCATTTGTGACCAAGCTTGACCAAAAGCTACTGGAAATGTACCATGAGGTGCTGTTTGTACTTTGACCTTAACCATTTCAAATGGACATAAAGCGATATCAGCAAAGAATTCAGCTGACGCTGATGCTGCACACCAAACCAAACCTTTGTATTTTTCGAAATTATCTTTACCAAGCATATTAGCATATTGATCTTTGAACACCTCGTAGAGACCATATTTCAATGCTCCTTGTGCTGAATAACCAAAAAATGTTGGTAACCAACCTTTCCATATAGCTTGACTTCCTTCTTCGGCAATAATCAATCGGAGACCTTTGACTAAACCTTTGTATTTATCAGGATTGACCTGTTGGAAAAAATAAACAAAACTTTATACATTTAAAACAGTTAGAAAATAAGACATTGATGGATAGATTTATGAATCGAATTTGGTCACATTCGCTGCCTAGGAAAAAAATTGCCAAGTAATCATTTCTACCCTAGATGTACTTTCAATGGAAAAAAAAACAACCCAGCAGACTTCACTATGTACACAGAACAGAGAAATTTATTAAGTGCATTCTTTTTCCTTAATGCTGGTTGCAACTTCAAGGACAAATTACGAATATGAGGAAGTAATAGGTATTCATTCTTGGATTTTTCTAAAATAAATTCAGAAAAGTTTCTCATTTGATGCTCGTTCATCTTTTTTACATAAATAGTATTTTATTTTAAACCCACTTACTTGCATATTACATTTTGTAACATCGAGTGGACAAATAGCTGTGTGCGTAAGACCACACGCAAGAATGCCACCAAGAATACATTTTGAATAATAGGATGCATTATGTGGAACATGACCAGCGAATCGCGAATCCCATTTAGCTACTGTTCCCGTTGATGCTGATTGATTGCTTGGTACGCCCATTTTCACCGGCTGTAAAAATAGCAAGTGTTCTAGAAATACCAAAGTGAAAATGAGAGAAATATTAGTAAAACGAAAATAAGTGTAGAAAGAAAATCAAAATGTTTTTTGAATTTTCTGCATAAGAAGCAGTATAGACTTCGAAAACGTAAAGAAAAATAATAAGATGATGAAGAACAAGTCAGCCATGCCAATAAAAAGAAAACAGCGTTTGCTAGGAAAAACGACTGACGGATTTATAACATTCTATTTATAAATATATTTCATCCGAAAAAAACTATAACGATACACTTTCAAAGATTATTAAAGTTTTACATTCGGGTAAATTTTTACCAATTTAGGTTTATTTTAGTGTAGAACATTACTCGACTTTCAGTGCCCTCTATCAGATTGAAAATTGGTTTTAATAAATTCTTTTCTAAAAATCATAATCATATAGAGACAGAGAATTTCAATAATATAAAGATCGGTGTAGAAATATTGAATTAAATAT
This sequence comes from Rotaria magnacalcarata, assembly GCA_900239745.1. NCBI lineage: Eukaryota > Metazoa > Rotifera > Eurotatoria > Philodinida > Philodinidae > Rotaria > Rotaria magnacalcarata. The sequence goes on along the minus strand of OENM01000456.1, from coordinate 56,601 downwards.
CCCAGTTCTTGTTTAGAATTAATAGATTATAATATTTTAATAAAAACATTGTTACGAACGAAGTGTTCCCCTTCGATCGTAAGACGGAACAAACGAATAATACACACTCCTTTCTAGTATAGTGATAGTACAGCTGACTGGAAAGCAGAAGACGTTGGTTCAACTCCATCGGAGGGAGATTATCGTTTTGTTCCGTTCTGTTGTCATACCATCACGTTGCTGGCTCGCTGATAACTGAGTTTTAATAATGTGAAAGAAAAGAATACATAACAAACATTTTAATAATCATCAGAATATAAACACTGCAATTCTAATAGCTACTTCAATAATCAAAAATTGAAATTGGCAATAACAATAAATAAACTTGTTTTTATTCAACATTTCTACAGTTGTATATTTCGAATGCCAGACGTTCAGTTCAACCGTTGAAAATTTTAATTGATACGTTATCGGCTCGCGTCCTTTTCTTAATCTCAAAGTGCTATATCAACTAGAGTGTGAGCAAGTCAAAACAGAACTGAATATTGTGTGGGTACTAGTATCATTAGACAAATTATAAAAGTAAATATTCCTGATAAGATCCTAAGAGATATAATTTAATATTTTCTCGCGACTGAAACGGTTGATATAACTTAAAAATGAAACAATTGTTATTCATTTCATGATAATAATATACAATATTTCAGTAGCATTTCATCTTAATTGTTTTTCGAAAAACAATAGAATCATTTCATGAAAGTTTCTATTTAAAATACGAACTTGATATTATAGATGCTTAAATAACATAATCAATAATTATTTTTTATTTCTCTCTCATGAGATTTTCTAAAAAAGAAAAGCTAAAGAATTCCTATTATTATCTGTATCTGCCTTCTTCTTCTTCTTTCAACATACGTCCATATTTAGCGTTTAAGTCTTTGTCTAAACGCATGTACTAGCAATAGAAAGAAAACGAATTAACAAAAGACGAGAAAGAACGAGAAAGAAAATGCAGCTACTAAGGCCGAACTACAAACGCACACCATTTCATTTCCATCTTTTATTTTATCACTACTTAATCGTTTTTTCTTTCTCGCGCGTTCACTGCGCTGTGTCTAGTCAATCGCGTTATCATCATTTTATGGGATCATAGCAACAAACCGAAATGAGTGAACCACAATCACCTAATTCATCATCATCTTTATCATCAAATTCAAATGGTTGGTTTCGACAACAGCCGTATTTTGCTGCCTTTTCCAATCCAGCATTATTGGAGAGTATCATGCATCATCAACCAGAACCAAATAATATTAAACTAAATTTTAAGTAAAAAAATCCGTTCTAAACCATAAATTTATTTAATTGATTGATTTTATTTCTGTTAATTAGCCATCGCATACTGCGTCTAGTTGGTACACGAGATCCATTCAAATTATTTCTTGATCTCGAACAGATAAAAAAGAAATGGTTCTATGCACAAGATACACGACAAATTTCAAAACGAAAAAAATTTATACAATATGTTCTTGATACTCGTATGTAATTTTTCATCGAAGGAAAAAAAATCATAGTTCGATTTTTATTTTTCTCTCCTATTAAAAAGATATAATGGAGATACTTTATCCGAAATTACAAGGGAAATCTGATTTGATTCGAATGATTGTCAATGTCTATCGGCAAATTCAACAAGAAGCATTTGGCATCGTTTTAATTAATAAAGAAAATAAAGTAAGATGAACCTGATGAATTCAAAATTTCTTATAGCCTAAATGTATTGTAATAGGTATTCTTGGTACAAAATGAAAAATATTATTGGAGTTTCCCAAAAGGTAAACTGAAACTGAATCCTGAAACATATACATTCGAAAGTCAATGGTCATGTGCATTGAGAGAAGTTAGTTTTATATTTTAATTAATCTTCACTTATTATCATTTTCTATTGATTAGTTTTCTGAAGAAGTTAACATCGACTTAAGTTCATGGTCTCCATCACAATATTGGGAAGCTCGTTTAGCTGATGATCGAATGGTGGGATTGTTTGTGATTGAAAATTTTGATGAAACAAACGTTCATTTCGAATATGACAGACGAGAGATTATTGTAAGAATAGAATTAATAATTATATAGTTTTGATCAATAAATATTCTATTCAAGGATATAATGTGGTTCAATTTGCATGCAAGCAATGATGAAATGCATACATTAAGACAATATTGGAAAGAACAACAACGATTAAGTGATCCTTATTATACAGCTCTTCCATTCATTGAGTAAGTTTAATCACGAACATAGGTTCAAATAAATAATAATAAAATCTTGTTTAGACATTTGATATTTGAATATTTACCGTATAAGGAAGAAAAAGAATTCAGACAATCTCCAGCGTCTATTTCGATGCGTAGCGAAGACGAGAAATGTTTATCATCGTCAGGAAATTCAGTCATTGATAAACTTTTGGGCCGTTTACCTATTTGGCCATCAGCACCATCTTCTCCATGTTTATCTCCGCCACCATTATCTTCATTGATTTCATCCGAAAAAGATGCTGGCTTGGAACTATTTAATTTACTTCAACAACAACAAACATCAAAGGAAAAATCATCCGAATTAAACCATGTCGACACAAGTCGAAGTGCGATGAGCATAGTTGATCGATTGAATGAAGCTATTCGTCAAGCTAAGTGCAATAATAATTCTAATCCAACCAACAATGCTGACCATCGTATTGCGGTTCAAGCCTAGAAACCAAAACAAAAATAATAGCAGCAACAACAACAACATACTAGGTTGAATCTTTTTTTCTTAACTGTGTGTATTACATGTGGAATGTGTTAACTGCATGTATTTCTTATTCTTTTCTTTCTGAAAATTCAATTATAACAGATTTATTTTTTGTATTTTCTGTCCCAATTCTCTAGTTTTGGTAATTGTTTGTTTAAAAAAGTAGTGAATCTATACTTTATTGCTTATATCTATATATCTATATATAGGTTATGCTATATTATAAGTATCAACGATTAGCTAGCCATGTATTTGTATTCGTATTATTGCTCTCTGTATAAGCGTGATGCTCTTGTTCTATGTATTTTGTTTCTTTTCGATGATACGTAACCATACTGTTTCATAATGATGATAGTTGCTTTTCTGTTGAGATTATTTGTTTAACATAGAAGAAGAAAATATCGCGATGAAAGGGAATAATACTTATGAAGCAAATAAATATTCATAGATAGTAGAATTTCGAAAATAACTGCCCTATTTTTTTTTAATGAACAATGCGATTGGAAACAGTCAATAAAAAATTTATAAATCTTATCAAGATTAGAATAGAATTTATTAATAAATCCTTATTAGATCTTTTTCAGGTGAAATCTGTGAGAATTAAGATAATATTTATTGATACTAAAAGAGTGTCAGTCTCTATTCGTTATTCTTTTGTTTTGGATGGGTAAGAATTTGTTTGATTGCGTGAGTATTTTTTCTACAAAAGATTTTCTTTTTTTTAATAGTGTTGTCTTCCAAATCTTAAATTGAATGTTCGCGATCGGTAACGTTGATAATCAGTGAAATGAAATTTCAACTGATTTTATAAACTTTTTTTTTTCAATAAAATTCTAGTGTGATTTTAACACTATGATAACATGAATTAATCTCAATATAATGTTTCGTTTTATTTATTTTCTGTGCTCGTCACTAAATTAAAAAGAAAAATTAGTTTTTAACTTTTCATTCCCGTGAGTCAGAAACAAAATGCAAACTTTTTAAAACATACAAGCGTAATATTCCTTCTTGTAGATATTTTATTCTTATATTTATTATTAATTTATTATGAAGAAACAATTTTAGGTCGTAACGGACAACAGAGGTTATAAAACGCATCTTGTGACCAAAATGACCAAGGCTTCCAACCAACCCAACCCTAGATAAGAGAGAAGATAAAAATAATGAAGTGTTTTCATCTTTAAAGTTCTCTATTCATCTAAGTATATAACTAACGTTATTTTGTATAGTTCTAATATCATCCACTCCTGTATAATGTGGATCGAGAACAAGTAACATTGAATCACCTGTTGATTCATTAAAATCCACGCCTAATATGGTATGAGCTAAAACACCTCCACCGATCATAATTGGAGATCCTTCTTTATTAAAATGAGAAATAAGTTCACGCACACGTTCAATCATATCACTTCCACGTTCTACTCGAATAATTTTACATTCAACCTAGCGAACAAAAGAGAAAATCATATTTGAAAAGTATTATTCTAAAAATTTACATCCAAATAATTTTGTAAAACAAATGATACTTCCATACTGCCAATCCATTGACGAGAATTTAAAAAGTTTTTTGGTTTATCTTTAATATCAATTAGAATCTAAATAAGAGTCATAAACGGCTTTTTTTTTCAATACGATTTCTTCACAATTCTCTACTTGTTGAATTTCTGAATGTTTCGGTATTGGTTTTGTTGTATAGCCTTGCAGAATAAACCAAGAACAAAGAGTTTGCAACGATCGATAAGCACAACCCCACATATTATCATCAAAATTATCTTGCATATAATGATAATATGCATAGTGACCATCAACTAATGTTTGCTGACCACCGTTGACTAAACAATAAATACTTCGATGAGACTTATTGTTTGCACAAACGAACTATTTTTACCTTTCGGTGGAAGATTTTTGTGTACATCAAATAATCTTCCACTAGTCATTAGAGACGTTAATTGTCCATCGCCGAAATCAATTGAAATAAATGGTTGATTCATTGGTAGCTGAGGATATTTCACTTGAAGTGCACTTCTAACTAACAAATATATCAAAAATACATAAATAAATGAAAATCATATTCGAAATAAGTCTCACCTGTATCTTTTTCACCATCTAGAAATGTAACTATTTGATTGATTGGTTTAATATAATAGTGTCGGAATGTCTGATTGATTGTATTCTATAAATCGACGAAACATGGAAAAATATTTATTCAACTACTTCGATGTTGCGAGGAATTGTATAAATTAAGTAAGATCTTAGTTTAAATTCTATTAAAACCTGTCTTTAGTTTTAAGTCAATACTTGAAGTTATACTCTGAACTAAAACGAAATTATCCTATTGTCTAGCTCAACATCATGGATTGTTTCAGCACTTTCTAGTAGTAAACTTCATCGATGATATTCTTATTATAGTTAGCATATAAAAAAAAGTCTAATGGACACGCATCGAATGGAGCAAGACTCATTAAGATACTTGTAGAACAAAAAATCTTATTTATCGATGTCCATTTATTTTATCATCGACATAAAAGTTGTGAATATTTTTCTATAATTATAACCGAGTAGTCAAACTGGTTGGCCGTATAAAGGCCGAAAGGAAAAATGTCGAAAACAGAAAAAATAGAAAAAAGCAATGTCTCTACTAAATGAAAGTTCTCATAGTTTATTGTTCATTGTTTTTGATCTGATTACTTCATTAGTTTGATACTCTTAACCATTGATACTATTTATAAGTAATATCTTACGAAAACTAGCTGAAATAGACGTAAAATAGTATACAACAATTAAAATTCTATCATAATGACTACAGCTTGCTCATTTTTATCCGGTGAGAATCATCCACCATCTCCAGTTATTTTATTTATTCAGTCGCAAAAAGCAAATCCTTTGCTTGTATCAGATAAATACATTTTCAAACTGAATAAAACAACAACAACTAGTAAATATTGGATATGTGTATTTTTCTTTATAACTCTTATTTATCTATGATCTATGCTATGATGCTATTATGATTTCAAGAATAAAACGTCTTAGTGAAAATTTTCGATATTTTTCCTTTCGGTGTCTCTACGGCACATCGTCAAACTAATTTCTGAAATCATTCCTGAAAGCTACAGGAATGACTAAGTGCTTTTGAATCATTCAAATATAATTTTGCTAACCTTGCCTATTGGTATTTTAAATAATTGACTGTTAATCATAATTCTAATGAATTACATATTCTAGAGAATCGACCACATATCTCGAATATATCTAAACAAATAACTTTTGTTTTTCAAGCCAACCAATTTCGCACTGAATCGGAGTATACTAAATCGTTACTTTTCTTTTTCATCGATGACTTTATTATATTCGAATTATTATCTTAGTTACATTACTGTAAAATAGAGCATAAACAACTTACTTGATTTTTATTCTTCGTGCTATTTTCCAATATATCTAATTGTTGTGTAAGTTGATTGTCAAGTTGGCGGCGTACATCAGCTATTGTCGTTGATCGTTGAACAACAATAAGTAGATCGAATTCAAGAGAAAAATCTACAAAAAGAAAGCAACGAGCATTTTCTTTCCTTCGTACAATTTCTAATTACCTTTTCCTTGTTTATTTGTATTGCACTTTTCAAGAACAGGTGTATAACACGATTCATTACCTGTTGTATATCGTAATAATCTTCCAGTTATTATTTTCCATGGATGAATACGTCGATAAGCATTATTTCTTTGATTATTATCATTCTCACTTGTTTCCAGCAAATCATCAAGCTTAACATCTTCTAAAGAATATTTTCCATCATTAGCATAGATCGTATCCCGTACTACATAGACATTTAATGGGTCATTTAAATAATAACCACTGTCAATTAAAAGAGCACGAAAGCCACTATAAATTTCATCAATATCTTAAATATTAAAATAAATAAAAGTTGACGTTCACAATTTATCTCTCATATACCCTCGTTATAAAATAAATTCGTTCGACAATTGATTCTTATTAAAATTGATTCATCTTCTAATGCGGGTGATAAAATAACCATTATCTGCAAGAATAGTATCCGTTAGAAAATAAAAATCAGTTGTGACCACCAATATTATATTTTATTTTAAAAATCGAAAAGAAAACGATACAATATTTTCCCCTGCACAACGATTAGCACATGTTTTCGCACTGTTTATTTTTTGTTTAAAATATGACAGAAAAATATATTATCGTCATTCTATAAGGATGAAGATATTTTTTTTGTTTTATTCAGTTGAGTGCTTGTCGAAGTACGTAAGGGAGAAGACCACCATGAAGCATATAAAGACGTTCAATTTCTGTATCAATACGAGCTATCATTGAAAATGTTTTACCATTATCAAGCTAGAAGAAAAACAACAGTCGGACTAAAGATCTTCAGTTTATAAAAACAAAATGTTTACTTTAACAATAGCTAAGTTTTTGTTATCGTCTGTATTATATTCGATTGAATAAATTTCTCGTCCGGTTAGATTCAACGATGCACATGTGTCACCATCTTTGAATTGTAACGGTAATATATTCATACCAATTAAGTTCGAACGATGTTGTGGTTCAAAACTTTCGGCAAGTATAGCTCGAATACCCTGCAATGAAGATAAAATTCTAATTGAATTTTTTGTCTATCGTAATTTTGCTACATACAAGCATCCAAGGTCCTTTAGCAACCCAGTCTCTTGTTGGTCCGCAGCCATAATTTTTTCCAGTAAGAACAATAAGTGGTGTTTTTGTTGCTCGATAGTGTTCCGATGCATCGAAAATATCCATTTCTGTATTTGTTGATAAATAAAGAGTGGCTGTTGCAGGTGATGGAGATGATGATGGTACAAGGGATGATGCACGTTTCGTCACAAGTTTATTGTTTAGACGGTGATGGTTGAATGTACCGCGAACCATTACAGCATCATTACCACGGCGAGAACCAAAGGAATTATAATCACGTGGAGTAATTCTGATAAATAGAAAAATGAAAATCATGTTCACTACAGATACATATTTAAGAAAATGAATGTAATTATAAGTAATGACTGTATTGGTTTTGAGTCCTTGCTCATTAACCTCAAGTCAGACATGTTTAAATCGATTAAGTCAAACTCAAATTTTCACATACAATTCTCTATATATTTAACTCCTTTTTATATTAAAAGGATCGGACTTGATAGCATTCATCTTTCTAAAAATTTATCCTATACGAAGAAGAAAAATAAACAATAGAATATTTCAAAACTCAATTAAAAATCACATACAACTCTAGTTGTGTATACTCATGGTTAATCATAATTCGGATTTTACTGAGAATAGTTGACTTCGTTTTCTGAGAAATCTATACTTGAACGATACAAAATTATCCTACAGTAATGAAGTCACGACAATCAATTGATTTAATTGTAAAAGATCAGCCTATTATCATTTACGACGATGTCACATTTTGTTTGCTATGAATTCTTGTCATGTATGTCATTATCGTTTTGATGACTACTTTTAAATGCATTGAAACTTACGAACAAGAAATCAGTACATGCAAATTTATGTGTGATTGGTGCCGGTTCGGATTTTTACTCTCATCCTATTGAATCAAAAACATCTGAACTCAATGGGAATTGACTTTTTTATATTCTCAAATTTCCGACTTATGTAAAATTATTTGTTAATTTTACCCTTTTTGTGATAAATATTTGGCAGCTGGACAAGTTCGAGATATAGAACCGGCTGGTGATATATGATCAGTTGAAACATCATCGCCCAAGTACAAAAGTACACGCGCATTATCGATACATATAGTTTTTGACAAAGGATTATGCTTAGCCTATGTGAAAAAGAAATTTATTGTGAACTAAGACAGAAAATATATATATATATTCTTTACTATTGTATCAAAAAATGGTGGTCGCTTTATATAAGTTGAATATTCTGCCCAAGGATATTGTGGATATAGATGAATTGAAGGAATTCGTATTGAATTCCATTGTGGATTACCGGTCTAAAATAGTAATAAGTTTGATCTTTTGGACGGAGAATTGAGTTAAATTTACTTGAATATTTTCATGAATTTGATTTAACAGCTTTTTAATTATGATTTCATCTTCAATTTCTTCGACAATTTGACGACTTGGCCAAATATCTTTTAAGAATAGATTTTCGTTACCAACACCAATCGTTTCTTGTTCTAAATCAGTGAGAACATTTCCAACTAATGCATACGCAAGTACTAATGGTGGTGATGTAACATAGTTTGCTTTGATTAGTGAATGTCGTTGTTGAGTGTGACGCGTACCACTTATCATACCAATGGTTATCAGATTATTCTAAAGAGAACGTAGAATTTTTCTTTTCCATTGTTTTTATACTATGTTACTAACTTCATTTACAAATTGTTTTATATCAGGTTTTAATCCGTTCGTTTCTTCATTTTGAATACATTCGCCACAACCATAACCGGTTACACGGAAGCTGAAAGAGAATGAATTCTTAAGTTTCGAAGATCAGAAAGTTTTGTTTTTACCCTAGTTTTTCCAAAGATTTCAATGTTTCACTCTCACGTAAATATGTAGTTACAACACCACTGCCAGGCGATAAATATGTTTGAGTAAAACTTGGGATTCGAAGGCCACGGTCAAGTGCATTTTTTGCTAGAAGACCTAAAAATATCAAAATTAGAAAAAATAGAAATATAATATTTTTCTATGCGAAGAATTTCATAGCGATAAAATATCATCTATTATGTAGTTATATTTGATTTATCGTATGGATTTTGGAAGTCAATTACATTAGACATCTCTTTTAAATATGATCGGACAAATATGAATATTTAATTGAAATTTCGACATATATTTTGTATGTCATATGAGACGAAAAATCTAGTTATTTTATGAAAATGTACCTGTGGTTAATAACGATGTAGCATGACTGATTCCATTAGCACTACTTGTTATGGCAGCAAGAGCTACTGAACCATGTTTCAATGTTTCATCAGGAGAAATTGATATAGAACAATCGAGTTGATCTGCCGGAAGGTTGTAACCCTAACAGAAACAAAAGTTAAAGAATCCATATAATAGATTCTTATGATCTAAAATGTCTTTTTTCTTTTGTAGGACTACGATTTCAATTGAAAATATAAGCTGTTATCAGACACATCCATCACATTTTCAAATGTGCTTACGTAGTTGCAAAGAATAACTTAAGATAGAGATATTCATTTTCAGTTACACTAATTCGTGATCGATAGTTGTATTTCGAAGTATCGAAAACCTCAAAGAGTATGAACAGTGTTTCATTGGTCTATGAGTCTAGTTAATTAACAGTCCTACAGCAGAAACGATTAGCAATAGTATTTGACTTTCTATAAGATTTGCGAATATAATTATTTCTTGAACTATCATGGATATTTGCTATGAAAAATCTTATTTATCTGGTTTTAAAGCATTTGACAGATAGAATTTAGTTTGAAAAAAATCTCAAAGCAACTTTTCTTCAAAGTACTGAGAATAGTTTTTTTGTTTTCATGAGGCATAATTTAATGGGAACATCGAAATATAAAGAAGGTTTTCATCGCTGTACTCTGCAGCAAATCAGAATACGACATAGATAAAAATATGAAAGAAAACTTAAGTTAAAAAAAATATTTGATGACCAAACAAAGTAATTCTTTTCAGAGATAACACATTTCTTTTTGTGAATTGATATAAACTATGATTAAACCGAAAGGAACGAAGTTATTTTCTCATCTAGAGTTATTCCTTATCTTTTTCTCAATGAAGAAACGTCAAAAAGATTACATTATTATGTTCCGAAAACAACGAAAATGTCCTGAGCGAACTAAAACCTACTGAACTTCGACACAGAACGTGGTATAAGCATTAGAAATTATCTGTTTTGTTTTTACATCTAGAGTATCGAACCTTAATCTTGCTATTTTATTTTTGCTAGAAATTATTCTTCATATTTTTAATTCATACTTTAAATCCTGATGGTGCCGTAAGACATTCTTGAAAATCCGATTTCATCGAATTCAAAGATACTTTGTCTTGAGCACGTTTTGGTCCACTACAACTGGGAGTCACAGTACATAAATCAAATTCATAAACATCCGTATAGACAATATTTTGATGTTGAACATCATCACTGAATAATTTAGCTGCAATTAAATAATCACGCAATCTATCGATAAACGACGGATCTCGACCTAAACATAATATAGAGATTAAATTCGTTTCGTAGAAACAAGCTAAAACCATTTACCGGTACGAGAAAAATGTTTTAGACATAGATCATCCAACGGAAAATAAGCCAGCAAGGCACCTTGTCCAACACATAAATGTGCTATGGAAGAACGATCAGCAATAGTTACATATTTTAAGCTTGAACCAAAAAATTCAATATATTTATTGTCAAGACCAATCAAACGAAGATACTATTTATCATTAAAAAAAGCATCGTATTCAATTCAAATAATCGAAATAATTATTCATACTTTCATCAAAGCTGATATAAGATCAGTTGAGGTGGACATAAAATGAGGTTGTCCAACAAGACGACAACCAATAACAACTGATGCAAGACGAATATTGATCGGTTGTCCAAACATAGCTGTTTCGGCTTCAATTGTACCCATATCTAAAACGGCTCATTTTAAAATTTTCTAATAGAAAATCATAGAATTCCGTTACTATAACTTAGTACACCGAAACCATTCGAAAGTGTTGTATGTGGATCTGTGCCAATAATTGTATCGGGAAAAACAAATGTTATTTGTTCTCTTTTATTTTTTTCTGTGATGAGTAGTTTCGATAGATATTCAAGATTGATTTGTTGGCATACAGTAATTCCAGGTGGAACTATTGATAGGCAATCAAATGCTATTGCACTCCACTTGAAAAAGACACATAATTCGTTTATTCAACATTCCATATTCGTTAAATATTTTCTTAAGACAAGATAGAACTTACCTTTAAAATTTGTAATTTTTCAATATTACGTTCGAATTCTAACTGCTGATTTCTTTCAATAGTATCCGCACTAGAAATCACAAAATCATGAAAAAAAGCACAATATTTATACTAAGAAAATTTTACCAAATTGTTTTTTCTTGATGAAATGGACATAATTCATATCCACATTCTAAATTTGTTGAATGATTTGTATCGGTTGTTTTTCGTACACTTCTATTAGATCAATGTTTTTGGAAGAAAAAACGATTCACAAATCTATTATTATTATTATTATTGTTTTTTACTTTCTTGCAACATCTGCTTCAATATTATAATAATCAAGTAGAAGTGTTGTTGGTATCCTAGGTTGAATTAAATTTGGATTAGCACCTAAACTGGCTGCTGCATCACGCATTGCAGCTAAATCAATAATTGCTGGTAAACCACTTAAAAGATAAAACGAATCGTTTTAAGAAGAAAGAAAAAAAATAGAAAGTAAAAGATTCATTACGAAAAATCATGCATGATCACTTGACCAGGCAAAAAAGGTAATTCACTGCTTGGCATAGCATTTGTTTGCCAATTTAAAATTTGTTGTACATGTTTATTTTCAATTGAAATATTATTACAATGCCGAACAGTAGATTCGAGCAAAACTCGAAGACAATAGGGTAATTGTGCTAAATAATAAAGTAAAAATTTTGAATTTTTTAGAAAGGTTAAAGTCCTTTCGTTTACAAAATAATTTTGGATCAAGTCGTGATACATCATAGTAAATGTGTTCTTGATTATTATGTTTTATAAAACTTCTTAGCGATTTATATGGATGATCTTTTTCAAAACACATTTTTATAATTTACCGTCGGTCTTGTATGTCGAAATCGATATTATCTCTGTAAGTCTCCTGACTTACTTGAGAAAAAAACACGAGTTCTCGATTCGTTAGATTTTTATCCAATAATAAAAAGTAGATCAAAAACCAAATAAAAGTATAAAAAAAGAAAAATATTTTTTCGTTTTCAAAGGTTTACTAAAAACAATTTATTCAATAATTAACTTCAGTGACATCTAGAGGATAAAACTTAATTGATTCAAAGAATCCATCCAATCAATTCATTAGACAAAAAATTAGACATATAGCACTTTTGTATTCTTGTATTTCAATTGTTCAGCATGACTTCAAATGTTATCGAGACAGGTTCGTTGAATTTCTTGTTTATTATTATTTTTTATTGTAAATTATTCCTCCATAGATGATGATGAATATCAAAATGGATATGAAGATGAAGAAGAAGAAGAACTATCAGTTACAGACGATGAACAAAATGAATTGAGTGATTTACAAGTAGTAAGCTTTTGTTTTTTGAAGTTAATCGGAAAAAGAATTTTTGTCTGTTTTCTTAGGATGCAAATATGCCATTAGATGAGCTGTTTAAATTGTATAGTAATAATGTACCAACGATTAATAATGATGTCGTACAAGATGATGAAGAAGTAAAATGAAATTTTTTGTACGATCCTAAGTATGATTTGGGTTTTTAGTCATATAGTTCATCGGATGTTGAAGATGAGGACGACGATGAAGATGAAGATAATCGAAGGCATCGTTCACTTCATATAAATGGAGAATTGTTACCGGAAAACGATGATGATGACGATGATACAGATGATAGTTTATATGAGCCTGATATTGCTAAAGTTTGTTAAGACAAAAATATTATGTAGAATTCTATTTTGTATCCTTTTGTTTTAGCCTATTCATGTTGGTGATGAATATCAAGTAGAAATTAAATCAAAAGCTGAATATGACTCATCAAATGAGCGTGACGATGATAGAGAAGGTAATTAAACCTGCAGTATTTTGAATAATTGAAAAACCATATTTGAAAATAATTTTCTAGGATATGTTATCAAGATTCAGTAAGAATAAATCTATAGTTGCGTTGAATAGATTAGAGAGAAAAAAGATTTTCAAGCTAAGCCATGGATAGGTCCTTGTGCATGAACGAACTAATAAACAAAATACTGTTTTTTTTATTGTGCTATGGAAAGTGTTTTATTGTTTCTCCTCGGTGGGCTTCCTTTTCGTAGTTAGAAAAAAGAATGTTAGCATAAACAGAACTAACCCAAGTTATTTATCGATTCAATGTAATTCGCATCTTATATAGAAAATTTTCTAACACTTTTTTTTAACTGAAAACTCAGATTTTAAGTCAGTAGACAAACCAATCAATTCCTTCATTATGTCAAAATCAGTTGATTGTCAAAAGGAATTTTCTTGATAAAAATGAAAATTTGTCTTTTCTCAATTTCATATATTGTATATAAAAGATAACTTTTATATGTTTAGTACCGGTTGATGAATTACTTTGGTCATCGTCTTCGGTGAATGATAGTGAAAATGAAAATATTGATGAATATCTTAAAATAATTCGCAGTGAATGTAAATTTGATTGTGTTTCTTTTTTATGGTAAATCACATTTTGTGTTATCCTTCTTTGTTGTTTATAAAGATCCGGCATCGGACGACGAAATATCTCTTCAAATACTTTTGAATTGCCATTTAAATACCGAATTAGCACTTATGAAGTTTCGTCAACTAGCCACTAAAACTATATGTAACATTTCAGTTTTCTTCTGTTTTGTTATCTTTTAAACAAGACCTATACTTTAGATTCGTATACTGCTTGGCCATTAACTGAAATACAAAAGTTTGAAGAAGGTTTACGTGAATACGGAAAGAATTTCGTTGAGATTTCTACTTATAAAGTAAGTATTATCGATGTTTTATTTTTATTTTTGAAGATAAAAAACATTGTAATTGATTTTTATAGTGTACAAATCGATCTGTTCGTGAAGTAGTTCATTTTTACTATCAATGGAAAAAGAGTGAACGATATCAATTTTTTATTGAGGAGCAACAGCGTATTAATTCACTGAATTCTGTGAGGTAAATTTTCCTAAAAATTCAAAACCGACTTATAGGAGAATGTTCTCAAGGGATAAGTCATTATTGAATTCAGAGTTTGTGCTTCAAAAGAATTAGTACGCGCTTGGACTGTCTGTTTGAAAATTTGATCACTTCAATATTTCAGTAGGAAACAATAATTTCGGGTTAAAATTTTAGTAGAATATTTTGAAACGTGAACAGAGACTCTATTCAGGACACTTGTACAGATCGAAGTATGCTGTCAATATTGTATGTAAAAGTTCGAGATTAACCCGCCGATCTCTATTGTAAATTTCAGTGATATTATTGAAAAATTCATCGAAGAACAAGAACACAACTTATGTACTGCAGCTGGTGTATTAAATTCCGAAAACTCACCTTCTTTCGTTTCAAATGATTTTAAATTTCATGCGCCACTATCGTCAAATTCTTCAATCTCCTTTGTAACTATTCATCAACAAGAAACTACCGCTACGACCACAAAACGATCATATGATCATATAGACAATGACGATGAACCATCAACAAAAAAGACTTCAATTACTACAAAAACTTCATCAGTTGAAGCAACAGCGACTATCATATAGTAGCAGTATAATTTTTGCTTGAATAGAAAAAAAAAACAAATTATTGCATTTTCTTTTTTTGTGTTTGTGTGTATTTATATATACATATATATTAGTTTCGCTGTTACTGTGTTTTTGACTCATTGTCAACAGACATATACAGAATGATTATCAATGCACGTCAATGTCGCTTTTATATTTTAAGTCAATAATTTCATTTTAAATGAATATTTTTCTCTATTTTGTACCAATTTTCTATGGGATTTCAATGAGACTCGGAGAGGAAAAATAGATATGGTCGTTCAAGTATTTGTGTTCTATTTACTTAAGTAAACTGATCTTTCATGTTTGATTATGCCTTCAAGATGCTCAATTTGACGTTCATAAAGTTGTTAAAACATTCCTGAACTTTCAAATACATGTATATGATTATAGAAAAATGAGATATTCTACATTAGATTTCGATTAGGTGTGTCTGATATTTTCTCAATTTTAAAATCTATTAAACCAATCCTCTTCACTACGTTTTCCTCTATAATTAAATGTTAATTAGATTTTGAAGTTCCAAGCAAACTTTCATGTTAACAATATCTTTGCGAAGTTTGACCTTCATCGTGATAGGAAAATCTATTAATTCTATTACACTTAAGATATGATGTATCGATAAAGGATGATTGCTTTTTGAAAAAGCTACAAAACAATACTGTTGAGCACTTGTCGAATTACTAGCTGATTTACCTTTTGATGGTCAAAAATAATTTGTTTACTAATCAGTATGATGTTGTATTTTATCGATCATGATCAATAGGGAAAAAAAGAGCTTCAATATTTGCCGATATTATTTCACTTGTAAGTTGTGACTGATGTTTCATCTACTATTTTCATTCTCAAAATCATCTTTACTAATAGATAACTGGACAAGAACGAATGAGAATCAAATATCATCAGTCAAGATGAATTTCAAGTGTAGAAAATCTGAACAACGAATATCTTTCTTATTCACCTTGAAACACGATGCATAATATTCGCTGAAGTTTTTCATGCAATAATATCAATTGAAGTCGGTTACTGTCATAAAAAAAAATCGAGCATTCTTAATACTATTTACAGATATACAGCGACCGGAATGCTTTGTTGAGTATCTTATAGTTTGACAAAAATATCATTAACAAAACTGTTGGTATGCGATCGTTATTAATCGTCTTTCTTACTTTCACTCTTTTTACTACATCCATTTTTATATTCGTCCTGTCGCTTTTTTTTATACAGTATGTTGTATGATGTTGAAATAAAAGCAAGTATCGTTCAATTTTACGTTAGTGTTTTATTGCTCATTATCTTTCACTGATAATACAGCTAATGATCAAAATAATATCTTTTCTACTTTAATTGAAGAAAGACATTCGCCTATATGTTTTTTTTTTTATTACAAAACGTTTAGACTTAATTATACGATCAGACATATTTGTCGCAAAACGATCGATGCCTTTTCAATTGTATTTACGAACTATATAGAGTATTGTTCAAGGACAACTTTTTGGTGAATTGACAAAAAAAAACATGTATGCATAATCAAGAGACTAAAAAAAAAGAACTTTCCAAACAGAAATGAATAATAACAATCAATTCATATGAAGTAAAAGTATCAAAATGACTTTAATCAATGAAATTTTCCTTAAAAATAAACTTATAATTCTTCACAACTGATAAAGAACACACTAGACGTTTTTCAATACATTCTGTTTTCTCTAGTTATTGGTTGCTGTGTAATTGATTGTTGCTGATAGCGTACAGAATGGGATTAGAGCGTTTGATGTCAATGTTGATGTTGTTTTCTGTTCCATGCAGACACACATTCTTACATACAAAATCACTTTTTTTCTCTGCATTCGTTACACTGTATTTTTTGTAGTCATGACCAGCTGGCAAAATATTCTTGATAACTTGCCCACCGGAGCTGGTCGACCAGCAGCCCAACATAATAATAATAAACACATTAGCGAGTCTCCTCATAGAATTTCCAACGATGTCATCCATAACAATGAAAGTATGTATAGATCTTATTTAGAATTCTGTACATAGCAAAAAAAAACTAACTGTATACATTTTAATGAATAAATTCCATATCCATCGATTACACTAATGATATTCCTGTAATATCATACATTCTACTATTAGGTCCACCGCGTTCTCGTCAAGGTCGTGAACGACAGTTAGTATTTCTTCCTCGTAAACGTAATGTTGTTCCTAAATTCAATTTACTTGGCTTGAAACCCACTGAAGATTGTCAACCATACAATATGGGTTTCTTTCAACCTCATGGTTTAGGTGAAGCATAGTATTTCCATAATATGTACACGAAAAATAAAACTTTATCGTATTTTTCAAAAATAAATTTTTAGTCGAAGATGAAACTGTTTGGAAAAAATCTCTTCGAGATTTGGCAATGTCACTTGGATTTATTACACAAAATGAAATTGATCGAATTCAAAAACCGGCTACTTTGTCTAATTTTTATGGACCACCATCGACAACAGGTAGCTTACGTACAAGTGCTCCATCGACATCAGCTGGTCCAACACCTCGTTTTAATGAACCGCTACCACCGCCAAGTCGCGGAGAACGACTTTTTGCTAAAGGATTTGCTAAACCTTCATGGTATTATAAAGTTGATGATCACGAACGAGAAGCTTGGGTCTATATTTGATTGATATTTCATTTGATATTTTATTTGTTGCTTGTTTTGTTATTTATATGTTAATATAGATGTTACAAGTACTCTGTCAAATTTTGGGTACGGAAGATATAGCTCTTGTACAAACATGGCTTGCTTCATCACACAAAGCAGGTATTTTCATTTATTTTTTCGTCTAATGGTTTTTTTTTAATTTTAATTTTGTTTAGAACGAGATTTAGCTCGTCAATTGATTGTTCGTGCCCTAGATGGTCTTGGCGAAGGTGACCGATTTCGAACAATACTTCCATCACTCGATGTTGATATGGATACACTAAATAATTTTGTCAACGGGTTTGTTTCTTTTCTTTTTTGCTGAATCCAATAAAAACTAATAAAATATATTTAGAATTGCAGTACCACAAATACCTGTCGATGGAGTATTTCGACCAACTCTTAAACGACCGAAAAGAAGAGGCAAACTTCGATCACTAGATGAAAATAAACCAGTTCATGATTCACGCACTGAAGAAGAACTTATGGCTGGTAAATCAGATATTGAGAATTTTATTCAAACGTTTCGTAATCATTCATTAAAATTATAGAATTTTCCAGTCCAACATTAGCTGTCATGCAGACAACACCCAATACTAGTATCGGTCCAGGTGATACTGCTCGTCTTCGTACACCATTTCTACCACCAATACCAGCTAGATGGATGATGCATAACGATGGTAGTTTTCGAACACCACCACCTAAGAAAGCAGCAAGTGAATCTGATTTATCACGAAGTGCCGCATGGGAAAATTCATCGTATCCAACAAATGTCAGCTCCGTTTTTTCGTGACATTTTAACTTAGGTTTTTCTTTTCTTACTCTAATAATATATATTCGCGTGATTACTATTTAAAAATTCATGATATATTTTGACATACAAGACTGGTCTCGAGTACAATTAAACGAAATCTTTACAGATCAATAAATACATTTTCTGTTTCTCGTCAACATTCATTCATGCAAACTTATAAGATGATCCTATGGGATTACTCGAATCAGCTAATAGAACACTATAATCTTCAATCTTCTCAAAATGAATTGTTAAGTTAATGAGATGAGTGCGTTTGTTTTTAATGAGCTTATTTCAAGACAATTCATGTCTCATCATCGGTTTTTTTTCTATTTATTAATATATTCAATTGATTGTACAAACAAGAAACGAGAGTAACAAAAATCTGACTCGCGTTTACCGCCATCTACATTGTTTGAAAGCAATCATGCATTAAGTCGCATTCTCTTTTCGAAATACAAATTAATTTTATCTTCTAATCATATTTGAATAAAAGTTTTGCAAAGTTTATTGGAAAAAAATGATGTTTTCTATTTTGAAATGTATATGGCTTTTGTTTATATTATTCTAGTAATACATGTAGAGTCTATGTAAAATATGAATGGCGTCTAGTAGATATAATGTGGAATTGAAGTTGTTCGTATTAGAAAATAAAAAGTAAATGATAGCGATTGTTATTACTCATTTGATTTGTTTATTTCCGCTTTCGAAATTCGAAATAATAATATACTATATTTTAGATCATTTTATTTCCTTATTTCTCTTCCAATAAAACATTTCTCTATTTTCAAAAAAAAAAAACGATTCAATCTCCGTGTTTTTTTAAACATTTTATTTTCCCATTGTATTATTGTGTGTTGTGTGTGTGTATTCAAATCGAAGAATGAGCGTCGCCGCGGCCAGTGGTGCCGTAAGCACGCAACAACATTATCCAAATCAAGAGCAAATTCGCCTTGCACAATTAATTGATGATAAAAAACATGATCAACCTGAAATACAAGACATTGTTCGAAAAGTTCTCGATGTTGTTGCGAATTCCAGTCAAGAAGATGCTCTAGTAGCTCTATTCGATTGTGATTATGATTATGAACGAACGGTTGCATTACTTATTGAAAAGGGTAATGAAATATCAAGTGAATGGCGTACAGCAACACATCATAAAGCAACTAGAAAGCAGCAACAACAACAACAACAAAAGATTGGAGCAACTAAAAATGGACATGGAGGAGAAATGGATGAGAATGCACAGCAACGAGGTAATGAGAAAAAAAAAACTTCAATTTATATTGAAAAAAGAAACTGATTCTTAGATGGTTCCACTTATCGAGGAAAATCTCGTGGTGGTGGTGGTTGGTCAAGAACTCAGCAGCAACAAAATGGAGGCGATTCTCAAAATAATACTCAACAGCAGCAAAATGAAAATTATGCACCACAACAAAGGTACCGTGGTGGAAGTGGCTATCGAGGTCGGTATCGTGGTAGTAATAGAGGTAGCCATCGTGGAAACGATAGAAACTATCAACAGTATCAATATGAACAACAACCACAAGATTCAAATATTGATTCTTCAACACCGTCAGATATAACACAAAGTTTTACTGATGTACCATATAGAAATCGACGAGGTGGTGGCAAACAGCAACACTTTGATCGTAGTGATTGGAATGGTGAATCATTAAATTTTTCGAAATCAACGAAAGATGAGGAACGACCAGCAAATTCAGAAAATAATAATGCATCAAATGCTCGCTGTGGAGGTAATACATTGTAGTTGATGTTTCTAGAAAAGAAAAAAAGAAACCATATTCTATACATTTATTTTCTAGTTCTCGATAGTCAAATTTCATCATCTGGAATATTGACAATAAATAATGTTACTGAACTAAACACACAACAAAAGTCGAAAGGCGAATTTGATCCTGTAGAAGCAGCTCGGCAGATCAAAAATGTTATTGGTATCGGTCAAGCACAACAACAAAATATTGTACCGCCTAAACCACTAATGGATCTTAAACCAATCCTATGTGATCAACAAACAGGACAACAACAAAAATCGAATATAATGTCATCAAAATCAACTGGTCAAAATTTAAATACCAAAGGGACGCCATCACCACCACAGCAGCAACAACAACTACCACGAATTCCACATCAACCGGTGATTTTTACTGACCGTTTTGATGGTGGCGTAAACAAAATTGATGTACAGTTTGGCAATTTGGGTGAAACAAGTGAAGAGCAACCATCACATTATGTATCGGCTTCGTCTTCAGCAGCATCTGCATTTTATTCACATTCTGAGCCCATAACATCAGCGACAAAACCCAAAAATGTTACATCATCAGGTCAGCATCCCCAACGATCAACAGGATCAGGAATACAACATCAATCAAATGAACAGTCTGCTTTTGTTTCACTATCAACACATTGTAATACAGCTCGTTTAAACGAACAACAACCAGTTCTGAATCAGCCACGTATGATGCCAACACAATTGCAACAACAACCTTCAATGTCCATGAAACCTGTTCTACCAACACAATATACTGTACATCATCCACAACATCAAATGAATCCGCAGAGTTTACTTCTACCATCTTTACTTTATCATCAACAACAAGAGGTAAATTTTCAAAATGAAATAAAATCATACGAGAGTTTTCCTATTTTGTTTTCAATAGCCGGTGCCATTAGATAATTCGTATGATCCAACAGCATTTCAATTGCCATCGATGGATTTTAATGCATCTTATTTTATGGCAGCAGCAATGAGTCAGCAACCACTACCACAACAACAAAATCAGCCACGTTATCTCGTTTCACAACAACCACCACCACCAAATCAACAACAACAAATGTCATCAAATCGACAGCAATCATCAACAAATGCACAACCATCATCACTATCAACTTCATCATCATCTGTGCAACCTTCCTCAACAGCGACTACAACATCGACAGCTCCAAAAAAAGGACCAGCTGTTCCACCTGGCATGTTTCTTTCTACGGGACCACCATCACAAGCATCATACTCGGCAGCTTATTCAGCAGCATATGGAGTTCCACCATCTGTTGGTGGACAACAACAAACAGGTGCAACAACTTATTCAACACCCTATGAAGCTGAACATTTATTTGCAAATTCATTTTTGCAATTAGCTAATGTACCACAAGCACAATCACCATCAGGTACATATGGTTCAGTAACGCCACCAGTTCAACAACAAAATCAAACACATAACAATAATGATAAACAATCCATGAAGTAGGAATAATCTAATAGGCGATCATTACATTTTACCTTTCTGTTTTTATTTTATTTTCTTAGTTATCGGACTCCAGTTAATGAAAATCACTTATTACAACAGTTTCAACAGTTCAGTATGCAACAATCGAACAATCAACAGCAAGGCATACAGACAGCACATTCACCAGCTCAACTGAATTATTTTCTTGGACATTCAGCTAGTGGGCCACCAAGTTATTCAGCTGGTACATACATATATATATATATAGTTTTATAGCAAAGAAAAAAATTCAATTTCTATTTTATTTAAGGTCCACAAATAATGTATGCTCAACCAGCAGCAGCTATGTCTCAACAACAAGCTTCTAAACAACTAGGTCAACAATATAATCAAACAAATTCTTCATCAAATATTGGTGGTAATGATGATTATTATGGTCGTAGTTCATCTTCATCAGCAAATAAAGAAACGCACTATATGTACGCCGTATCAGCACAACCTCAACAAATTCCACCACAATCGGTTGGTCAACATCAAGGTATGAACAAACAACAACAACAAGCTCAACAACAGCAACGTAATAGTGGCAATGTTTATAATAATCAGCAAAGCCAACAACGTCCATTTTAATGAACATACACGATTTAACGAACAGCACCTATAAATTGTTGTTGATTCATCTTTTCTTTTTTCTCTTATTCTTCTTCATTTTCTTTTTATTATTGCTGCTGAAACTACTAACGTGTGTGAGAGTGTCTCTAACTCGTAACTGTGATTTGATTCTTTCTTTATTCTCATTCACACTGGGCACAGCCCTACTTGCCTATCCGATTTCTTATGTCCCTAAGATGTATGGTCTTGTTGTTGGTGTTGATTGTTTTTTTTTACATTAAGTTTGCACTATTCTTTGTCTCACAGAAAACAGAAAAAAAATTATATACACACACATATTTATATATATATCAGCACAAAAACGCATCGTTGCGTTCATTTTTTCTTCTTTTAATGTAAATCCAGGCTCTATTTCTCTCGTTTATACGTCATACTTTTCTGCTGGATTTGTTTAGATGTCCTTATTTCTTTTTTTTTGAACGTGAACATGAAACAAACAAAAATGTACAACATATTGAAAAAGGCAGAGAAAAACGTTTTTTTTTTTACAATGGTTCCTTTTATGATTGTTCATTTCTTGTTTTGGTTTTTTTTAGAAAATATCATTTTTCTTCTAATTCAATTTAGACCCGAACAAATTCGTTTGGGTCTTAGCGTAGCCAAAAACCGAATCAAAATATCATACATATAGTCTACTATCATCTCTATGAACAGCAGAGATTTAAGACGAGATCACGGTGGCAATTATAATAACTATGGGTATGTTATCGAGATTTTTCAAAAGGATGAATCGTAAGAGCTGGAAAAAAAAGAACGAGGAATCATTTTTCTTTAGAAATCAAAATCGAACTAATAAAAGAGGTGGCCCAGCACGCAATCACGTAATACCCACTGAACCTCCATTTACAGCATATATTGGCAATGCACCAGATTCAATGGTACAAGGTGATTTTGAACATCATTTATTTGTTGGCATTAAAGTGAAACAAGTTCGACTAGTACGCGATCGACAAACAGATCGATTTCGAGGTATTTATCGACGAGAATTCGTTTTATTAGAATACTCACGCTTGATTTTTATATCTAATACTAACATTGAATATTTGTCTTTTTGTTTTTGTTTTAATTAATTAAAAGGCTTTGCATATGTTGATTTTGAGGATGCGGATTCCTTACGTAGTGCGATTGCATTGGACGGAACGGTAGATAGCTCTAATGCAAAAAGAAAATACAAATAAATTAAAAGCGTTTTTTTCTTCCTCAAATTGTTCTAGTTTGTTAATGATCAACCGATTCGAATTGATGTTGCAAGTCGACCACTTGGTGCAACGAAAACAGAAGGATTTCGAAATAAAAGTAAACCTATTATTATTATTTCTATTGAAATGGAATATTTTCTATTCCATCTTTCTTAGCTGGTTTTCAATCACGTGGAGATTCTCGCCCACAATTATCAGGTCACAATAATAATAATCGATCTGGTCGTGGATTTCATTATGATGAACATGGTAATAATCAACAAAGAAATGCTCAAATTAGTGGTGATTGTTCTTATGGAAATGGATATAATGATGGTAAGAAAATTATTGTTTTCAATTTTATTTTTGTGAATTTAATTAAAAAGCGAATATTTTATTAGATTACTATAATGAAGATAAGCTCAATGACAAAAAAGATTCCAGTAGAATTAACGAACGAAAATCTCAATCCGACAAAGAACCGTCACCACCAACATCACGTAAAGTATCTGACGACGTATTTATTACATCAGATATTACGACGACGATGGCGACAACAAATGACAATGAAAGCCAAGAGCATAGCGATGATAAAGCAGGTCTTTCAAGCATGACACGACAACATACTCGAAACTGGGCTGACTGTCCTATTGATGATTCTGTTGTGGAAACTTCACCAACATTTCAGTGTACTTCAACTCAAGATGTTGCTGATAATTTTCAAGTATGAAAATTTCGTATTTTTCTATCTAGACAAAATAAAAGAACATTATTTCTATAGAATGTCCGTGACAAAATTCCAAAATCACAGACATTGCCACGTTTAATGAGTAATCAATTGATGCGTGGACGTAACGATGGAAATTATTCTCGCGGATTACCATCATCACAAACATCAACAGGTGATCGTACGTTTTATGATCAACTATCATATGCAAATGAACCTCAACAGTATTATCATCATCATCCTCATCATAATTCTCAAATGCAACAGCCTCCTGTTCCGATGAATCTATTGTATCATCATAATCGAAATCAAACATCAGCAGGATCTCGACAACGATCAAATTTTAATAAAACAAATAATAATCGAAATTATAGAGATGATCCATCGGATAGAGATGAAAAACGTTTAACATCAGCAACAAGTAACACTAGTGCACAGAATACTAATACAGTATCTGCAGGTATAATAACGAATAAAAATAATTTCTATTTGACTCGTTGATTTATCTTTCGGATTTTAGAAAATCGGCCACGTTTACAATTATTACCTCGTACACAAAAAAGTTCATCGCCAGTAGACGATAAAAAACCAGCAGAAGGAGCAGTACGAAATTCAAGTATATTTGGATTGGGTAAATAATAAATAGCGAATAATTGAATTGAATTCTATCGGTTTGTACGGATGATAGGTAAAGCACGCGATGAATATGATCCAAAATTAATGGAACTTAGTAAACATATTGAAGAAATAGTTGAACAAGAACAACATGTCGCTCGTACAAAATCAACGACATCCAATGACTCGACACAAAATATAATTAAGTATGTATTCACGAAGCAAGATATCTTTGGACTTCATTCTATGAACAGAAAATTTTCAACGATCAGAATACTTAAATACTGTTCTTACAGAATGACAGAAAAAGAAACCTTGTATACCCAGGTCGAACAATCATATTGTGAGATCTGATAAGATCTAGTATTTGATCTTTATATGATCTTGTACGATCATTCGAAAATCATACAAAAAATTGTAGTTCCTGAGATCTTAGATCAAGTCTCACAATCAGATTCTTGAAAGATCTTATTAGTGTATGATCTTTCAAGAATCTGATTGTGAGACTTGATCTAAGATCTCAGGAACTACAATTTTTTGTCAGATTCTTGTAAGATTTCGCCCATATTCCAAGATCTTGTATGCGCTTCATAAGATCTTGTGTCAGATTTTTCGACCTGGGTACGTATGTCACGCTTTTTTCGGCATTTGTAAGACTTGATTTTTAAATTATTATCTTTTAGCAGCGAGTAGAGTTCCAAAAGGCTCCTAAATAGTAATGTATTAATTTCTTGCTGTTGAATACATTGGATCATACGACCAATGAGAAGTTAATCTCAGAACGAAATCTCATAGTAGGTAGCCAGCGTTTGATCTTATGATAAAATTGATTAAGATAACACTATTAAGATTTAAAGTATTTACACTATGTTACTCGATGTTCGCAGTTCAATGATAGACGAAAGAAAATCTTCAATCTAATATATTTCAAAGAAAAAATGATGTTGAGAAAAAGAATCTTTCCAAAGACGAGAGTATGTATATGAATCGTAATCAATGAGATTTTAAATGTAATTTGTTCAGTAAGATACATAATTTCATTTGTTTATTACTGAGAGATAGTGATTTAAAGTTTATCTCGAACTAGAGATCTGCTAAAATTACATATCAATACACTATCATCTCTTTCAATTTTTTGTGGTATTGCTTACTTCTAATTTAATTTAATATTATTGATATGATATTGTCTTCATTATACACATCTCTATAAATATCCAAATAGAATGAAGTGGTTTTATCTTGATAGCGAGTATAAAAGAAATTTATTTCGTTTATATTTTTAATCAACAATCATCATAGCAACGATTCATGATTGTATTTCGTTTAGGCCGGTGCGAATATTATCTTCACGATCTGAATCTTCGACTGATCATTGATTAAATTAAAACCAAATAATTTTTTTCGTTTTTTTTCTCTGTATTTTTATTCGTTTTGTCGTGTAATTTTATTGCTACACATATTTATTGTATAGTGTGTGTTGCTATGATTAATTGTTCGTTCGTCTTTCTCTTCTCTTCTTTTTTTTGCTTTGCTTTTCTTTTCTTTGCTTTTCTTTTCTTTTCTTTATTTATCTTTTCTTGAAAACAAAAATACGTTTGGTTCGAGTTTTTGTTGGTTTTTTTAAAGATTAGAATATGTGAAAGAAACAGAAATAGTCGAGTTTTGTGTGCATAATTAATCGCAAGACGTTTTTCTTCGTTGTTGTTTCGGTGTATATTCTTCCTTTGCACATACCGTATTGTACAGTTCGCCGTTTTTTGCTTTTGAAGGAAAAAAACAGAAACCTATGACTTGTAAAAAACAACAGAAGTTATAACTTTATTCTTCTCGTATAGACTGTACACCAATGGCTACAACTGCAGTAACATCGAAAACAAAAGCAGCAGACAAAAATACAGGTTCAGCGTCAGCTACGAATGATACACCAATTACTGAAGAAGAATTAAAGAAAAAAGAATCGATTACTGTGAGCGATGTACTGCGTTTAAGGAAATCTACGACAGGTATAAGTTACAGGTGCTATGGAGAGTTTTGGCAAAGTTTTTACAAAAAACAATTTTAGGTTATCTAACGGAAACCGATGACAATGTATATAAAATTGATTTCGTTCATTTTCGAATTCGTGATATGAAAACAAATAAGGTTCTCTTTGAAGTCCAACGAGATCCTGGTAAATTTTTGTTTTATTTTTAATTTTTGTTCATTGAATTCAAATTTTCATATTAGATGAAGATGATGATGTCATGGATGATATTGATCCAACAGCTGGTCGTTTTGTTCAATATCGTTTTCCTCAGACATTTCTTAAACTTAAGCAAGTCGGCGCTCTGTAAGTATAATGCAATAAAGTCATCATCCTTGCGTATATTCATTCATGTGAAATTATATGTTTACGTTACTTTTGTATCATCAACTAATTTTGTAATTTGATCAGGAAATAGTACAATTCAGTAATATTGAATATCTCAGTTTTCTTCGTAACCTTTCGCCAACTGTTGACATTAGACAGTTTTGGTAGATTCATAGAAACTATCATCTATCGTAAGTAATAAAATATCCGATTGAGATAGTTTACCAAATGCTTGTTTTAAACTTTCCAAAGATTTGTCAATATTAAAAGTATAGCAGCATTTTTCATGACAACTTGGTTCATATTTAATTTGTTCACAGTGAGTAGCATGAAAAATACTTATTCTATACTCAATTTGCTTGTAATAATAACTACCGCATCCAATAATGTAGTCTTCATGCTAAGAAAACTTACTACAGCTAATTATTGTAACTTATGCTATGGCTTTCTTTTCGTCTGAGACCTCATACAAATCTTATTACAAATATAGAATGAAAGCTAACGATTTTGAAGAGATCCATCAATCAAAATAGTTAATCGTCTACCAAATGTAAGTAGATTTCACGGCGCGCTATTGAAAGTTTCACAAAAGCAAAATACAATATTACTCTCAATATGTAAAATTTTACCGATCTCCTTTGTGCATTATAAATATCTATGCAAGTATGGGCGCATGTCAATCATGAATTGTTTTTGCTTGACAGAGTTCAAATAAAAATGCTTGAGCGACCTCTATTTTGATATTTGCTTTTTAAACTCGACGTGTTCAAACATGATTTCATGCTGTATAATGAGGTCATTCTTAACAAAATCAATGTCTTTTTTCATGGCAACCGATGTCATCAACGTTTTTTTATTCATATAAAAAATTCTAACAGAACCAATAAAGTTTTATTTATTGGCTCACTTTTGTTTTTCTCATGTAGCGTTGGTTTTAAAGTTGGTGATCGTGAAGTTAAATCTTTCCGCATGATTGAACGCCATTTTTTTCGTGATCAACTTATTAAATCATTTGATTTTGATTTTGGCTTTTGTCCTCCAAATACAACGAATTCAATTGAGCATATCTATGATATGCCTACGATTGATTCTAAACAAAGTAAATATTTCTTTCTATATTATTTAATTTACTTATTTGTGTCTTTTTTTTTATAGTGAAAGAAATGATTGCTCATCCATATGAAACCCAATCTGATAGTTTCTATTTCGTTGACAATCAATTAATCATGCATAAAAAAGCAACATACGCGTTTGATCTCGATGCTCCGTACTAAATCGTTTCGCTTACCGTTTTGATATGAATATTTTTTGCTTTTTATATTTGCTTTATGTTTTTTAAATGAATTTGTTCATATATATTTATCTAAATGTTTGATGTCTTTAATTTGTTTCGCTTCATCATGGCACATTATCATTCCGTTTTCATTTTTATTTCTTCTTCTTTCTTTTCTTTTTTTTTGATAATCTTAATCATGAAATAATGGATCAATACGATTGTTTAAATAAAGCTCAATTGAGCTTTGAATATTTGCATACGAATTCAACAACACATACATTCCTTTTTGGAGCATTAGCCGAACTAGTTGATAATTCACGTGATGCTGGCGCAAGAAATCTTGATATTTATACATGTAAAGATCCGTCTTTACGTGGAGGATTTTATTTGGCTTTTTTGGATGATGGTTGTGGAATGCATTATGGTAAGTGCATTACCTAGGGAAATGCCTTCATTGATCATGTTATTTATTTTATATGACATCATGTGTTGATGCCTATATTGTTTGAAGTAAAGTTAATATATCGTATTCTTAGTATTTTCTATTTCTTAGACGATGTATTCAATGTTATTGTATTCGGTAAATCAGCTAAGCGTCATGCTCCAGATTCCAATCAAATTGGCCAATATGGTAATGGTTTAAAATCAGGCGCTATGCGTATTGCCAATGATTTCATCTTGTTTACAAAAAAAGATAACATTGGTACATGTCTATTTCTTTCACGTTCCTTTCATCAAGAAGAACATATTTCACAAGTTATATGTCCAATGCCATGTTTTGATTTAAGCACCCGACAGGCAATTCAAAATACGGATTTTCAACAATTAAACGGTACACGTACATATACATTTGATAAAGCTAAACATGAACTTGAAATGCATTTAATAAAAAAATATTCCCCATTTAAAACAATGGATGAGCTATTTAAACAATTTAACTTAATAACAACACCGACTGGAACATTAATTGTTTTGTATAATGTTAAATTAACTGACACTGGCGAGTCGGAACTTAATATAAAAACAGATCCATATGATATTTTAATTGATTCAAGAAATCGTCAACATTTATTCGATGATGATGATGACAAGTAAATATTCTTCGTTTTCTTTTGTCTACTATGTCTAATCCTGATAATTTGTTTTTCTTTTAGTATTCCTCTAGAATATCGTTCACTTCGTGCTTATGTTTGTATACTTTATTATGAGCCACGTATGCGTATAACGATACAACGACGACGAGTTATAACAAAAAAATTACCTCATACATTATATAAACCTCGACAATATCAATTTAAATCTACACGTTTTAAAACACGTTCGGAACAAGAAATAAAAAAATGTGAAAAAGAACTTGAATCATTAGAAGAACGCAAACGTGAAGCCGACTCACAAGTTCATCATCTTCAACAGACCATCGGCGTAACAACATCACTTGAGGAACGTGCACGTTTACGAAAATTACAAATCAACGCAGCTGAATTAAAAGATTTGACTATTCGTTTACGTAATGGACTTGCGAGAAAAAAATCAGAAATGAATACAACAAAAACATTAACGTTTATTTATGGTTTAAATATTCAAAATCGTGCAGGCGATGGAGTTTTTGTTTATAACTGTGGTCGACTTATTAAAATGTATGAAAAACTTGGACAACCAAATAAAAAGACTGTGTAAGTTAATTATTTTCTATGTTATGCGATATTTAAGTTCCATTAAAAAAAAACAATAATAACTGTAAGTGATTCTATGAGTTAGTAACATAGAAATATATCATTAGGCCAACCAAATGATAGTAGTTTTACGCATTCCTTCTCCAATTGAAAACTAGTGACAGTCGATTATGTGAATTCTAAAATATAATCTTACAATAGATTTATTTTTTCTATAATAGATATTGTCGCGGTGTTGTTGGTATTGTTGATATACCATCTATTGTACTTGAACCAACACATAATAAACAATCTTTTGCTGATGAAAAAGAATATCACTTTCTATTGAAAAACATGGGCGAATATATGCGGCAATATTGGTCAGATGCTGGAATTGAAAATTATGTTAAAGAATTTTGGGAAACTTATGGTAAACTATCTTTAGACTATTTTTTTTTATTTGTTCATAGTTTATATTTATTTTTTTCTAGGCTATCGAGATGATCAACTCGATCGACCACCATCAAATGAACTTGAAGTCGTTAAACGACGTCAAGCAGCTGTACCGATGCTTATTCAATGTGATAAATGTTTGAAATGGCGTCGTTTACCTTATATTAGCAATGCTGCACCATTAACACAAACACAACTTGAAGCATGGCGATGTTCAGATAATACTGATGTTATGAATAATAGGTATGTAAGATTTATAATAGAATGGAATCAGAATTTTAATTACGGAATAAAACATATTTTAGTTGCTCGACAAATGAAAAACTTGAATCTATACCTGAAGGTGAATTAAAACAAAAACCGCAAACAACAAATAATCAAAATCGAGCATTATCAAAAGTAGCCTCATCGCCACCGACGTCATCTTCAGCAACAGCAGCAGCATCATCCTTAACAACTCGATCAACAGGAGTCAATAAACGAATTTCTAATGGAGAAATTTCTTCAACGACAGCTGTTGCGGTAAATATTATTATAATTATTTATTTTGAAAAGTTTTACGTTATGATAAATTAAAATTTTAGAATTCAAAAGCAAGACCTTCACGTGCAAATGTTGTTCCAGCACCAGTCACTCCTCAAAAACGAACTATACCACAATCACGTTCATCATCAGCAAAATCCAAAGCAAAGAAAAAACGAAAATCAATTGCTTCACAAAAATCAAAAACAAAAAGTCCTGCTAATAAAAGCAATAATAATGATGATGATGATGATGATGAAGATGAAGAAGAAGAAGAAGAGGACGACGAGCAAGATGATGACGAAGAAGAGGAGCAGCGGAAAGAAGAAGAAGAGGAGGAGGAGGAGGTGGAAGAGTCACCACCATCACCAATAAACAACAAAAGAACACGAGGTCAAACATCAACAAAGTCGTCAATACCTGTTAAAAAAACACCACCACCAACACCTACTCGAGTATTACATTTTTATCGATTTTTTTTATTGAATCTAATACATAAGACACACTCTCACCTACGTATTGTTTTTAAACCACAAAAATTAGAGTCTTAAGTATTTAATTTTAGCGAACGAATATGAATGTAAGCTTCTTTAAATAGGGAAAAGCTATCATTTTAAATTTTCAGAATAGTAAAACAAAAATACCAAATCCTGAATAAAATTAGATAGCATCGCTTTTCTTGCTTTTAACAAAACGTCTCAAAAAATGTGGTAACTCCTCATTTTCTTGATAAATGCGTTATGTTTAAGATGGGATGCTTTCTGTCCAATTTTTAAAAAATTTGGTTTCTTTCTCTTTACTAGTCTTCACGTTCATCAACAAGAAATCAACAACAAACAACGCCAGCAGATTCAGTAACATCAACGAACAATGTAAATTCAATGGATGATGATAACGATAATGAAACTACGAATACTATTAATACGAATGCCAATGGTCGTCATCCTCCACAGCCGACTATTGGTGCACGTGTATCGACTATGTATCAAGGTGCTTTTCGTGCTGCAACAGTTTTAAGTGTAAATGATAAACGCAGTATATTTAAAGTGCGCTTTGATGAATTTCCATCACCTGAATTCGATTATTCATTCAGTTATAAATCTACTGCTTGGACTTATCTTACTACTCCTCCACTTGCATCATCATCATCATCATCATCATCATCATCGGTCATAACTACTGAAGCAATGAAAAATGATAGTGAACCTTTATTTAGTATTGTACGAAAATTTAAATCATTAATCAAAGTAAGGAGCTTGTTTATTAGAAGAAAACAAATCTAGTAAATTATATTCAAATTTATGTTTTCTAGTTTATGCTACCACCCGATTGGGATTTAACACGTGAACAAATAACATCAATGACTTATGATGAACTTTCTCGATTTGATGTTGAATTATTCATGCAATCATATCGAGAAAAAATGACTCAAGTAAATAAATATACACCAGAAACTGTTGATGTATTTATTTATTTAGATTGTTGAACAACGTAAAGCTGATGAAGCTCGTTGGCGTGCTTCAGCACAGCGTATACAAGCTGAAGTAACTGAATTACTTAATGTAACCGGCATGGTTTGTTGATTAGTTACTACTATTGTTTGTAATTATTAGTTCATTCGTTTTTATATTCATTTTAGCCAATTCCGGTTGATTGTACGATGGATGATTTTGAGCGTCGCCTTCAAAACTATATCAAACAAGCTGAAAAATCAAAGAGATAGAACATTCTGGTCTTCGATAAACGTCTATTTTTTATATAATTTGTATAAAAAATTTGATTATACAAGTAGCAACCAAACGAAGAAAGAGAAGTATTGTTATTATTGTTATTATTACCTTTTTCTTTGATAGATTGGCGATTATTTCGCCGTTTTTTTTGTTTTTCTTTTTGATATTGTTTCTTTTTCTTTTTGAAACTAAGCTTTGTTCTTTTTTTCTATCATGTATTTTTCGCGTTTTTTGCGATGTTCAAGTGATTACAAAGGTAAATTATACGATATAACGTATGCATTCATTTTGATAGAAAAAAAAAACTCAATCCCGATATTATCCTTAAATGTATTGGTGTATTTGTAGTTCGTTACTGTTGTCTTTCTTGTTTTTTTTGTGTATGGTATTTTCCTTATTATAAGAACAGACTGCAAAATATAGAGTACACAATTCAATTATCTCGACCGTCGGACAGGAATATTTCGGAAATCTGATGAAAGAATTCAGTAGAGACGGGACTTGAGACTCGACTTTTGGATCAAATAGATGTAGGTGCCCTTTCTAACCGAAGAGTACACAAAAATAGTTTGTAGCAAATAATCGAAATTTAATTTTGATAGCTCAAAAAGACTGCTTGACTTCGAGTTGGCACTTTGATAAAATCGACGATGATCCAGAAGAGTCGCATACAAAAATTCAATCGAGAGTAGTAGTATCTATTCTCAATTTCTTGTATATAAAGACAACAAGTCATTTCAACAGCGCATGCATTCAAAAGAGATCATTGATGAATTTGATTTGAATTATAATCTGAACTACAGTAGTCCAACACATAGATTCTTGCTGTATGTAATGTTTTGAAGAAAAAAAGAATAGCAGTTGACCATTATTTGAAATCTATTTCATACTTCTTCGATGTGATGCTACGCTGCGAGAATTTTATCGAAACTTGAAAACAATGCAATTATTCATGAATAGTAACGACACAGTCATTTTTATGGATTCGAATCTGCACTGTTATGTAGTTTATTGACAAACAGGAAACAATAAATCAGGTACGAAAAATCATTCAATATGCAATTTTCTTTCGATTTTAAAAGCATAAGTATCATAAAATCTGATATTTTATTTATTAAACTTCAAAAGATTCTTGCTCAGGAAAAAGATCATTCGTAATCCTTCCACTATCATTTGGGTCATGAATAAAATCAAATCTCATTGGTGAACCTAACAAAATAGCTAATGTACCATTCAATAAACAGATAACACTATAAATAGATTCATTTACATGCTTCACTTTAATATCTCCTGTGCCGCCATTAACATGCCACAATTGCTTTTGTTTATGATCACATAACATATATGAATTTGAATTCAATGATAAATTTGTTAAACAACAACCATAACGAAATCTTTCAAACGTTGTACGTAATTCAAATTTAGCCACAAGGGAAAATTCTTCTAATGTACGAATTTCTAAATAGGTACATTGAGTTTGTAATTGTTCAATTAATAATCCAAGACGATATGTCGATAACGTTGAATGCAATGCACGTAAACGACCATCAAGCAAATATTGAGATTTAATAGAGTAATGATTTCCTTGAATTTGGTAATAAATAAATGATGTTGATGGTATCGTATGTTTATTTAATATATCTGTCCAATATGCATAAAGTAATCGATCGATTCTGTTACCACATGTTATAAATTTAGGCCAACACAATTGGCCTTGTGTATCTGACCATGTTGCTGTTTGTTCGATAGGTATACGAACTTGAATTCGTTGATCTTCATGAATATTTTCATCTAAATAACAACCATATATATGTGTACGACAAGCAACAAATAGCATATTCATTTCATCAAACCAATAAACAGCTGATGGACGTGCACCACGCCATTTAATCGTGGTTGGTAATGATGATAATGATTGAGAATTATAGCAAATAAATGATTCACGATCAAGACAATATAATAGAAGAGAACTTTGGCGGTATGGCGTCAAAAGTGGAATAAAATAATTACCGGCATCAAGTGGATAACTCCATCGTTCAAGACTTTTCAATGGAGTTCGCACTGTATTTTGATAGGATACACGATACCGACCATAATTATCTTTTGGAACATTATCATAGTCATCTGTCATGTTTGTTGATGTTGACGTCTCTATATATGAAAATTAGAAAATCATTACTATAGTCTAATATATGTTCTGTTCTTTTCTTTTTTGTTACGTTTGACAGAGCCTTCATAATTTCTAATTAATGACTAAAGTTAAAGTCTCCAATGAATTCTATTTGACATCTTCTACTGAAACGAATTCCGATGATAATATGATATTGTTTTTTCTTTTCTTTGTTAGTTTTCAATGGAAATATATTTGATAACAAGTTTTGTTCCTACTTACCAATTGACATACTTCTTTGTGTTGGTGTAGTTTCTTCATGTAGATCGTCGTTATCGATTTCGAATGTTGAACTCGATGACTTTGGTTCACATTGAATCAAAAATATTTCGCGTAATTGCTCAAGATTATTTAATTTTATTCGATATTTTGGTAATGGTTTTTGTACGTCCATAGTTTGATTGAGTGTTTGTGTTGTAAGCATTTCTAAATAACGATATTTATTAATATCGAATATATAATCATCATTATCATTTTTATTATTTTGAATAGAAGTAAAATTTTGTATAATTTTTTCTCGTACTTGTTTTAATTTTAATTTAAGTTCATATAAATGTTGATCATAATTCAAATATGTTGATTTAATGTCATGTTCATATTGATGATAATATTTTTCAATATATGTACGAAATTGAAAAAATATTTGTTCGAGATCAAATAATGTTTGTTCTTGTTCAATTTCAGCATCTTGCGAGAGTAATGTCAAATTAACAAGGGACTCATCTATACTTGATGTTAATCGATTAACCATCGGATGACGTGTTGGTGGCATAGGGGGTTTATCATCATTATCATCATCGTCACCATTAGCTTCAATAGTAACCTTTATGTTTAGATTAAAATAAAGTTAAAGTAATGTTTACATGACTTTTATGTTTACCTGTGTTATA
Source organism: Rotaria magnacalcarata (assembly GCA_900239745.1). Lineage (NCBI taxonomy): Eukaryota > Metazoa > Rotifera > Eurotatoria > Philodinida > Philodinidae > Rotaria > Rotaria magnacalcarata. The sequence goes on along the minus strand of OENM01000456.1, from coordinate 20,378 downwards.
TGTCGTAACGGTAGTGATGTTGTTGAGTCATTCGATAGATTTTGATTCTCATCTCTAGCTTTGGAATTGATGTAAGATTTAAATTTCGACATAATGAAGTTTATGTTGTTATGAATGTATAGTATATGGATCGTTCCAATGGATTGCCAATGTACTGACTATTGATTTCTTCTTTTTTTATATATGTTGTTTGATCAAAATGATAGGCGAGAAAGATGAGACGAAAACGAGAACTGACGAAAAAGAAAAAAGAAAAATTTTCTCGTTGTTTATTTTTTATTCTCGTCGATATATTGAAAAAAAGAGAAATGATAGAATAGATGCATTCGGTCTATTGAAAAGTGAGAGTTAACCTAGAACTTTGTTATTTTAGTAGTTTCATAGAAAGAGAAAGAGAGAGAGGGAGAGAAAAAAAGAAAGAATTCTTTATCATAATATGAAATAATAAACCGTAAGTAATATTTAGAAGATATTTGTCTTGAGACAAGTTGATGCTGTAATTTATTGTCAGCTGCTTTTTTTTTATTTCCTTTTGTCTTGGCCATCAACATCATCTTTCCATATCTTATTAACGTTTACAGCTGCTAAATAAAGAACTAACGAAACAAACAAGTGTATGCCTGTTAGACAATGCAATCATGCGAGCAAACAGTATTTTTCTGAAGGTCAGCTCAGGAAAGATTGATAATGTTGGAAAGAGAAAACGGCGTATACAATTACATGGTACACCACATTTATATGCATATTGATACAAGTTACGATTCATTGTCTAATAGAAAAACGAAAACAACATCCAAAATTTATTGCATCGAGAAATCAATCAATTTGACTGGGCGTTGATGTTTAATTTCGCGATCGTTATAATTCATTCATTATAAGTATAAGAGTGAATCCGTAATGGAAACTAAGAATGTCATATTTGCAATCAAATGAAACTTTTCTATGCTTGACATATAATGGTAATTATTAGTGTAGCAAGTGTTTGTTTCCCCTTTCAGTCAAGATAAAATATCAATTTTGTTCTTCTTCTATTTCTGCGTTTGATCTCCACATATTTTAAGCCTCGTGTACAAGTTAACCGTTATTTTCATCGAAACCATTGATTTCTTCTGCAAACATTTTTCTCAGGACCGTTAATACGAGTGATGCATTTCTAGATTGATAAACAGCTGTTTACACATATACATATTGTCCATCAGACAGATGATTACTATTTGACAGTAAATTCAAGCAACGATATTGTCGATGACGGTTAACAAAAGAAAAATATACTTATAATTGCTTGATTCGTAGAAGAAGTATTTTTATAAAGATTGTAAAGATGATATTCTTGGAACAGTTGCATCGGATGAAACATAATGATGGCGCGTTTTTGAAGATCTCGATGGACGATATTTAATTTGTGAAATATAAGCATCAAATGTATTTAAAAATTCATCAAATGAATTTTCGTTTGCATTTGATTTGATATAAGCATCAACGAATTCGTTTAATTTTTTACAAATATCAAAACGCCAAGGATATTCAAATAAATGCGGGAGACTGACGAATATATGTTTTAAATGTGCTTCTATTTTTTTAATTAATACTTCATGGAATCGTCTTCTATAGTCAAATTTATAGACTTGCGCCTCAATTGAACGAATATATTCGATTATTTGTTTTTCAATGAATGCATGATCTAATAAGCGTTGTAAATCTTTGATTAAATGTCGATAGGCTACTTGATTTATTTGTTTCATTTCCATATATCGATTTAAAATTAGTGGAGAAGAATTATCTAAATGCGAAAAGATTGATCGACAAGAGTAACTTGAAGAAAAAAAGAAAATGCTGAAATAGTTTGTATTTACTATAGAGTCGATGAAGATGAGCTAGATCATTGAATAGCTTGATGATTTGTTTTTCATTAGAATTTCCTTTCTCGTCATTTAAATGCCAACGAGAAATGAAATCTTGTGCTTTCGATAAACGAAATTGTTCTTGATCAACAAAAGTTTTTAATTCTTCACAAATCTTAAAAAAATCATCTTGATTTGACGCATTTAAAAGACGCGATTGAAATGTAATTATTTGTGATAGATCCGTTAAATCAATAACCTCTTCAAGAAAATATACTTGTTCTTTTATTTCAATCGATTTCTGTAAATCAATGATATTATCATGAAGTAAATCATTTATTTTGTCGAAGAGATCAATGAGAAGTTGATTTTTATTAGTTTGTTGAAATGGAAGTTGAGAAACATCTGCTGTACGATAAAGACTATAATAGATATCTTCGAAGTTATCTTGTGATAAAACACCACAAAGTTCAAACTAAAGGATGAGAAAAAAAGATTATCTTTGTTTGTTTTTTTACAATAGTAACTTATTTCAACACTAATTACAAAATTATGATATTGCCTCAATACGTCTTACGTTTCATTATCTTAAAAGTCAAGTAAATCAAAAACAAAAAATATCTTCGATTTCTTACTTTTAATAATGGATCTCGCATGGATTTATCGACTGTTTTCCCATCCCATTTTAGTCTTTCTAGCAATTTATCAGTTAACGTTAATGGATATAGACCATAAACTTCTTTTGGCAATAAATCAATAAATTTCTTTATTTGATCAATATCGATTTGTTTTACATGATGAAATTTTTCTAATTGAAATCGATAAGGAATAAGTTCGTCGGTGAATAATTCATTTTGTAAAATTTGATATAAAAAATGACGAAAACGATAATTGAAATTATCCGATAGTTTAAATTCAGATGTCAATTGTTGAATATAGAATTCCAAATCAATAGCACAAGTAATATCGTGTAATATTAAACGAAAAGATTGAAGTGATTGAAAACCATTTTTATCAAATAGATTTGTTTTACCTTGACTTTGATGAATTTGATCAATGATAAATTTGATCAGCGGTAAAGAAGATTTGCCGACACGTGCTAATCGATTGAGTCCATTTTGTATTTCAATTAATGTGCCTGTATCAATTTTATCTTGTTGTTCAAGTTGAATTAAATGTTCGATGACTTGTCGAACATGTGAATGATTGTAATCTAAAGTTAATGGCCATGATTGAAGTTTCATTTGAATTTCACGACATTTTTCTATCGAACAAGAGAAGAATTCGTTCGATAGAAAATATTCATTTAGTAAATAGTTCACAAACGATTTATCCTACGAAAAAACATTTGAGTTTGAAATAAAATATGGAAATCAAATTTTACTTGTAAATATCCAAGTTCAGCCATATGTTTTATGCTTTCTTCAATATGTTTGTCTTGTTGAAAACATTTATGTTCAAGGATTTTATCTAATTCATGAGCCGATAAAATATTATTTAAATTTAAATTTGATATTTTCAGAAAATGTTTATGCATTTGAACAATAGCAGTTAACGATTGTTTTCTGCTAGGAAAATTTTTTGTTTGTAATATTTCTTTCATTTTATTATAAAATTTATAATTCATCGTTTGACCAAATAATTGTTCGAGTAATTTAGGATCATTACTAAGCTTTCTACAAAATAATATCAAATCATTTAAACGTTTTCGAATTTCATCGGGAATTCGTTTTATTGCACTATGAGATGATACGAGTAGATTTTGTAATTCTCGTTCAAGAGAATGAATTTCAGCTAAAGAATTTGAATACGATGCAGCAAGAGATTGTAGACAATCGATTAGTTTTAAATAAATTGATTGTTGACGATTATATTCAAGTTGAATATTGATAAGAATTGTTTTTATATCGTAGTTAGTAATAGGTTCTATTCGACATAAATTCATTAGATGATCCAATATGAACCATGCTTGACCATATGTTAAATGACCTAGATTACAGAAAAAAAAATGTTTAGGACTAAAAAATTCCATAGTTACATTTTTCTATTACCATTAGAAATCATATCATTTAAAAAGTTATCAAATTCCTTTAAATTCAAATGATTGTAAGCATACACATAATGAACAGATTTTATATGTTCTAGCATAGTTTTAAATGTTTCTAGAGTAATATGATTTTGATCTTTTGATTTATGTAAATCAGTTAATATATTGTATACTTGTGGTTCATAGAGAATGCCTAGCTGTGCAAAATGTCGAAGATACTGAAGAAAATTGTTAACATATTCAAAAGGTATATGACCCATTGGTGATGCTAGAGATGATTGTTCATAAAGAAAATTAATGATTGATTGAAGACTATTATCGTCTAAAACAATTTGTTCAAATGTTGTTGTTGATAAATCTAAGAATAATAACGACTTAAAAAGAAATCAGAAGTTTCTTATACTTTGTTTTGTTAGAACATAATCATATGTATTTAATTGCCCTTTACAAGCTAAATTCATTAACAGAGAAATTAATTCATTAGAACTATATGTCGATGTTGTTCTTTTAGTATTTTGCAATAAAATATTCAATTGATTCGTAAATGAAACTTTTTTCATTGGATTGATTTGTTCAATGAGACGTTGAAGATGAATTCCAACAAATCGGCCTGTTTGTATATATTCGACAAATTGTATGAGACATCGTTTTACTCGTGGTACTTTATATAAAGTTAATAGTAAACCAGATTGAACTAATTGTTGAACATTATCAATAAGGATGCATGTCGTTATCGGACCTAAACGGTCGATATTGAGTTGAAGTTGATGAATAATTTCTTTTATGCCTGAATAGAAGAAAGGCGAATACTTCATTTTCAAGATTTTAAACGGAAAAGTTACGACCTAAATTATTAAGTGGTATAGGTTTTGGAATAATATGTTGTAANTCCTTATCAATAAATTGTGCGAAAGCTTGTTGACTTGGTTCATGTTGAAAGAGATCAAGTTGAAAAAGTTTTTTAAACATTCTTGATTGTTGATTTAATATACCCATACGTGCCCTGATTAAAACTAATTTAGCTATAATAAGATATACGTTATAATCTTACAAGTGATTTATTCGTTGATTGAATAAATTAATTTTTTGTTTATCTAATTTATTAAATTTTTCTAAATAATCGATCCTGAAGAGTACTTTCATTACATTAGATATTTTATTTAAGGATGTTTCTTGTCTATGACTAGATGCTACGTCTTGTAATTCTTTTATTATTTTTATTATATCGTTATTATGTAATTGATTATTGATTATCTGATGATCTAATTTCATAAGTAAATCACAAACTTCTGTTTTATCAAGTTTATTTTCAATAGCTAGTTGATGTATACAATTTTTTAATTCTAATTTTAATGACACGTCAACGTTAAGCGACAAGAGACGCTGTTTGAAAAGGACAATTTCATTTTCATTGAATTCAGATAGTTTATTCACTAAAGAAATCTTTTTTTTAATAAAGCGATTATATTAACAATTCTTTCGAACCATAGAGATTTTTAATTGGTGGAAATACTATTTGATTGCTTATCGCTTTTTGGTAAATCATCTGTTCTTTTCGATTTAGTACACGAAAAGTAAATGGCAGAGAATTAATTCTTTCTGAATCAGTAACTGTATATTTCCAAATGTCAACATCATTATTAACATATACTGGAATAATAGTTGATAGCGGTGTTGAAATTAAATCAGGTGATATCATCGATGATGACCTTTGAATATTAGTATTTCTTGTATGATCTAGAATAATAATAATAATAATAAATTTTTATTGAATTGTACAGTATCTCAGTCAAACTCTAAGCTATCAGATTAAGTTATATGCTTACAAGTACGCTTTGATGTTGATAATTGACTAATACTAGTTAGTGGTGAATGACTATGTGATTCATTTTTCATATTTGTATGTTTTTGGCACATCAGCTTTGTTTTTTCATATTCTTTCATATAATCAATCATATTATTTAATGCTTTTACAAATGGTTCTATTTCAAAGATAATAAATGGTATAGATTTAGGTAAAAACGTTTTCTCGGGAAAAATTTCTATCGGTATTAATTTTAAATCCATCAATGGTTGATATTTCATATCATCATATTTAAGAAAAGCTAAGTAAACACCACTGTCGATTATTTTTGATGTAGACATGTCATTATTTAAAATAAATTCTTTGTCTGTTGTTACTTCATGCAAAATTATTGGTAAGAAACTTTTTAATAAACAAAAATTTGAACGTAGTGAATCAAATATTTTTTGTGAATGACAATAACGATTGATTGTCAACATTGAACGAAATGCAACAATGACACGAAAGAATGGTACATCATTTGGCGTACAACGAGAACGAAAAGGCATCTTTTTGAAATGTAAATGCGCCATCAAACAATAGTTATTTAAATGCCTCTATTTATTCTTTCAAAAGAACATGATTTCAATGAAATTATACTCGAACGACGTTTAAATACTATTCTATTTACTGTCTGCTGGTCGTTAGGTTCAAAAATCATTTTACCAACAATAATCGATTTAGCCTATGAGAAAAATTTAGCTCATGTAAATTTCTATCGAATCGATATAGATGAAAATAATATTGAATTAGCTCAACGATTGAATATAGTGAGTCAAGGTTTTCAAGAGAATAGTTTGTATTGCTTTTTTTTGCGAGTCTATAGGCAACAATTCCTACTATTCAATGGTATTTTCAAGGATATAAATTAGACGAATCAATTGGTATTGATATTGAACAATTTACAGACAAAACACGACATTTAGCAAAAGTAAATTAATATTTCTGTTTGAATTTGAAACTTTTTGCTTTTCTTTTTAAATAGATTTATAAACGTAAGACAATTGAAGAACCATCAACAAGCAATGAATATACAGAAAAAAAATCATCATGATCAATTAAAAACAAACTTTATGATTTTCATTCTTCAGCGATATGAAATAACTTGTGCATCTATACATATATCGAATTTCAAGAACACACCTCACATTCATCATTATTTTTTCATTTCAAATATATAGAGATGTATTCAAATCAAAAGCTAGCTCTTGATTTACTTATCTTTGTATTTATAACATTTGTTATAAGCACAACTATTTTATCCATATCAACACCGAATTGGAATATTAATGTCAATCATAATCGTACAGGTTTATTTCAACAATGTTTGAGTACATGTTGTTGTCAAACGAAAGAATTAAATCGAACAATAACAATGTTAAGCTTATTTAGCATTATTCTCCTTTTAATCGGTACATCGTCATCATTTTTATTAATGATAACAACAGTAGCTCATAGAAACCGATATTATATGTTTGTACCCTTAACATTATTCGGTGCAGGTGTTACAATGACATTAACATTCATACGAGTATATGAATTAATTCATGCTAATTCGTATTCAGCTTATATTTTTCTTATTGATATTGTACTAAATTATGTTTTAGGTGGTATTACAATTTTGCATGGTAGTCTATTTTATTTTTAATAATACGAATTTTAAAACCTTTAAAATAAAAAGAAAAACGAATTCATTTTATTAAATGTTCATAAAGCGCTGAAAGAGGCTTTCAAAAATGTTTAAAAAGAAAAAAAGATAAGAATGTTCATAGCCATCATTATTGGACTGATAACATTTCGTGATGTAACATTGGTCAAGAGCGAAATACTTACATTTGATATAGCATTCGTAGGTTTATTTATGATATTGCACGATACATTGGTAATGCCAGGTGTGAGACCACATTTTTTTGGATACATTTGATAGCATCGTTCGAACGAACATGTTGTTTCATTGCATTTATCAACAGAGAAAACTAATAATTGAGATTGACATTGCTGACCTGGACAACATGCACATTGACAAAATGGAACTTTTACTAAGCCAGATACAACGCTGTATGAAATCAGAAGAACGATACTGCATCGAATGTAGAATGACCACATATTTAAATAAAATGTTCAACAGAATATTATCGCCTCCTTTTTATATGTCTGATCAGAATTGATTAGGTAGATTATATGAATATAATCCTTTGATATCTATTTTCATACACATATTCGACACTGTATAAGAACAATTTGATCGCATTTCGTAATATGATAGCTATAACTGCGTTTAAAAGACAATTATTCGTCAGAATAAGACGAAGATATGTGAACTGACTGAGAATAGCATTGAAATATATATTTGTTATTTTTCTTTCAAATCTACTTGAAGGAAAAAATGGTCTTATTCTCTTGTTAATTATCACTTAACATAAAATATTTATTTGTTCGAAGATGATTTTCCTACATGAATATATACACTATTTTAAAAGTTTGAATCACTGGAGTTCATTTTTTAAAAAGATTCTGTTGACATTTCAATTAAAGACGTGCTTCACTGGAAGAATCAATTTGATTTCGTATACGAGCTGTTTCTATATCTTCTTCGCCGATATGTTTTTCCATCAACTTACTATAACCATAATATATCCATGTACCAGCTAATCTACCAAAGATCGGGCCTATACATGGTATCCAAAAATAATAATTCCCGACAGAAAATACTTCAGTTTCATAGTCAACAAAAGGAGTAAATAAACGTGGAGCAAGATCACGCGCTGGATTAATTGGAAAACCACAATTGTACCCTTGAAGATAAACAACAAAGTAAGTTAAGAAAAAAAAATGGAAATATTTAATCTTTATCAAAAGCAACACCGATGGCAACAATAACAAAACCAACAGCAATTGGAACTTGAGCATTAGCTACAAGTTTATTTCGTTTATTTGATAAAACATAAATAGCAATAAGTAATAGAGCCTCCGTTGATTCTAAACTTGTTACCTAAATAGGAATTCAGCTTGATGAAAAATCACTGCTAATATTAAAATAAAATCAAACTACTACAATAGTTTTATGTCTAGTTTTTTTTAAATGCATACAAGCTATAATATAGGTGATACATTGTAATGGTGTAATCGATCGTAAACTTAACATCGAAATAGATACAGCTGGATTAATATCAGTACCTAACTGTAAATAAAATATAATAATTTCTCAACGACAATAACAATCCACATAACATATCTGATATAGGACCGGCAACATACGCAGCAATCATCGCTCAAAAACCAATGGCAAAATTAACTGATAGACAACTTGAAAGAGTACCACGTGAAAGAGTATATTGGGCAATGCCTGAGTATCCGAATACAACAAGGATAGTTGTATCAAGTAATTCTGCAATACATTCAGCTAATAAACGAAGCCATGGGCTACGTGAACGAATAGCATCCAATGAATTCCTTGAAATATGGGTCATTGAACTGAAATATAAAACAAACAAATATAATATCATTCATATCTATGCTTTTCCATAAGAAAAAAAAAGAAATAGAAAATCATAGACGATACATTGATGGCAACATATATGTTAGTTCGTGTACAAGTAAATTTATTTACTTTCTATATTTCTGTTTTCAAAGATATCTTTTCGTTCGCCATTCCACGTATTTATGCATGTATCGTACTAAAAATAAGAAACGAAGAAATCTTTTTACCCATATCAACAACATGATTTCTTTTTGGAATTTCTAAAGTTGAAGTTGAGTCATGTTTGCTTAACGTTAAAGATGATTCTTGTCGCAAGCTCAAGGCTAATGACTGTTGCGGAATGATGTTATCTTCACTATCACCAGGAAATATTTCGTTTGCTCTAAGTAAACCTCTACGCTTAGCATTTTCTGCACATCTGTCAGGAATAGCATTGAGCATTATTAAATTGCATAAATTAATACAATAGAAAAAAGACAAAAATCAACAATGCATAATTTTTATTGGTGCATAATGTACGTCATTACATACATACATAGAGAAAACAAAGAATATATATTTGCTCAAGCATGAGACAAGCAAAGAAAAGAAATTTCTACAAAATATTTTATCTTAGTCATCATAGTGATTCAATATAATATGTATAATTACTTCTTATTTAGTATAAGTCACAATGAACGTATTAATTGTACATAATATAAAATAAAATTTCACGATTTACTTTATATAATCAAATGAACAATGAATCAGTGAGTGAATTTTTTTGTTTCAATTTATTTAAGTTAGTGATTATATAGAATAGCAATAAATTGCAATAGTTCAGATTAGAAAAAAAAACACTATTCAAGGACGTATGTATTAGAAAAAAAAGTGCATCGCCCTTGTTTTTCCTCACGTGACACTGTACATACCTGCGAATTAGATGACGCATAAAAAAGTAAATGACTTTTTTCTCATTTTTAACTAAGCATTACTATGCATTTGATTCATGCTGCCATTTTTCGTCTTGATAAATTAGATAGATAGATAGTCAATACTGGTATACCAGTTTAGGCGATGAACAAACGGAAGTTAACATACTAAAAAGACAACTGAAAAAATACAAGGACAAGAGAACAAAACACAAACATAAAACACAAAAAGGACTAAGACGATGACAAGGACATTTACATATATATATATATATATATAAATAAGTAACAAACCAGAGTAACTTGGAATCATAGGTTAGAAAGGCGTGTCTCTAGAAAAATAGATTGTTGCGAAGAGTACCAGTCTGTCACCTCCAAACCACAAGCGGATCCGGTTTCGGTGACAGTCATCATAAAATACAAGAATCTAAATGCAGATTTCGGATCGTTAAATCTGAACTTGTTGTTCAGTCAGTCATGTTTTTGCGCATGCTTTGACATGCATTGTTGCACCTTGTGCTTTTAATATTTTTTGGCACGCACTATTTGAACATATATATTTGCTTTTATTTTTTTTGTTAGTAAATTTATTATTTTTATTTTAATAATTACTTTGTGTGGTAGTGATCTTAGTTGTTGTTGATGCTGTCGTTTGTTGATGCATCTCATTATTTTTAGTATCAACTGATGCCTCCGTCGATCGTTTTTGTATGCATACTCGTTTATGTATGTTCATACCTCGTTTACTTCTAAACGTTCGCCCACATAGTGAACATGTTGTATCAACTTTTATCACTGTTGTTGTACTTGGAGGAGTATTCATTTTTTTATTACAATCAGGAAGTCTTTCATCTGCCCGACGTCTTTTCGCTCTTTCTTTATACTCGTGTATGACATGTACTGCATCCGATCGGACTGTTGTGAACTTAACTTCTTTATTAATTGTTTTTCGCCGCATCTCCTTATCTTGAACTTCTCGTCTCCAATTTTTTATTTCACATATTGTGAGATCTTTGACTATTTTGTCTTTCCATCTTAATTGGACCCCGTGTGGAGGTCTTTTAGCATCAGCAAAAGAAGAGAAGAGAACCTTTTCTGTTTTTTTTTGATGAATTAGAAAGAGTATTTAACAAAAAAACAAAGACAAGGAAAATAATAGTGCAGAAGTAAATTCAATCGATCAAGTTTATACATCAGTACTACTATCATGCCGTTGAATGATTTGATATTGTTGATTTTTTTCTTGTGAAAACTGCTTAAAAAGATTAGCCACAAGATAACTCATTTTTATATCAGATGAATTTGCATGTAACAACTTGAGTAACAAATAGCCATCTCTATAACAAATAAAAAAAAAATTGAAATTCATCTATGTTTTTTTCTTATAAATTCATTTCTACATATTTAAATATTTATAAACAAACTCTTGACGTAGTATTCGACTATTCGTAGTTGCCAATCTTAGTCCATGATCATCTTTCTTTTCATCTAAAAAATAAAAAATTTTATTACATTGTAGGCATTAATTAATTTATACCCAGATAGATTTCATATAAATCAAAAAAATTAAATACATAATCATATCTATGTGAACTTAACCATAGACGTTTCCATAGCCAAATGTAGACGAAATCAATAATATTTAAAATGAATAAAATTATGAACCATATTGCTAATAAAGCAAATATTCGTTTAGTAAATAAATTAAATGGTAGAATACATTGTACTGTATACCAATTATTATTTTGACCTAAGTTTACGGCAATAACAATAAGGAAATTAATTCATTCGGAAACGAATCATCCTACCTAACATTCGAACCATAAAATCTAAACGATGAAAAGAATAATTTCGATTTTTTTTCTTCAATATAATTAAACTTACCACACATTGTTTCAATTGGTATATGCGCCTGAAAGTACGACGTACAATTATTTTATTAAACATAATCCAAATGCTAGTAACTTACTGATGACCACATATTATATTTAACAGATAGAATATTGAAAATTTGTTGAATATCAATTATAAAATATTCTCCTGTTAATAATCTATTGATAAGAATGAGCTGACCAAATAAAATAACAATGTAAGAAAATTTCATCAGTAAATATATACTTATAACATAACATCGTCTATTATTTTTTATTGAATAATTTTGAGATAATACAAAATGTATTGATCGAGATGATGCTACTTGATCATCTAATTGTATTAATCGTTTTATATCAATACCAAACCTTGCCGATAGTCCATGCCACACTAATAAATATGGTAAAATAAAACTTACAGTCATACCAATAAGAATTATTGGTAGCCATGGATAGATTAAAAATGGATAAGTTCTTGGCGTTGATGGACTATCTAATAAAGTAACATTTTCTGGTACATAATAATTTCTATGGCCTAACCAACATATATCATCTGAATATGTATTATGTGCTTTAGTGAATTCTTGTGGTGTCCAACAAATAATGCGTCCACCGACAATATATTGTTGAGAAGAAATTAATGTAACAAATGCTGATAGAAATGTCACAGTATATAAACGATTGAGACGATCAATAGCTGTATCATCACGATGATTAAGATATTTATAAATTTCTGATATTAAATTTGTTGCCCATTCCATTGTTTTGTAATAGAAATGAAAAGTACTTCGAGTTCTGTTTATCATTTTTCTTTCTGTATATTTCCATGTATCAAGTATGAATGGCACGTCTGTTTTTCAAGGTAATCGTAATCATTAAGAATGAATCTACTTTATCTTTTCAAACGTGAGCTGAAAAAATTAGATGAGTCACGTAGAACAGAAAGAAATTCAAAACCAATCAATTACTTTTTGCAGAAAAAAGAAATAACATGGTTAAAGCGTAACTAATACCAATATGACAGAAGTCAAACAAAACGGAACATTTCCGCCTACTAATTTGAAATCTTTCTTGGTTCTATAAATATTCTGTAACATCAAAACATAAAAGAATCTGATTTTCTATCAATATACAACATGTATTTCATTCATTTTTATTTATATTTTTAATAAATTCAAACATTTCTTTTCGTTGCAATCAATATTTATATATATACTTATCCAGGTCCTACTGAAAGAGTTAAACGTTCAATAAAGCGTAGACATTCGTGTTGAAGTCGAATTTGTTCCAATTCTTCTTGTATTACTTTGTTTTCTTCTATGGGTAGTTTTAATAGTTTAGCTAAACTGAACCACATCATCAATTCTTGTTGCCATTCTAACCATACTGGATAATCATTAATATAACAGTGAGAAGCCAATCGTTTGATTTGGGATGAAGCTAGAATTGATGACAGTAATTGATCTGATTCCATAGGTATTGAAGTTGTCCATGATAGATTTAAAATGAGTAGAAAGCACAAGAGCATAAAAATAATCTTCCGTAAGGTAGAGATCATCATCATCATCGTTTTGACCAAGATTTTCTTAGTTGTATGTTTGTCCTATACGTCGATTATTTAAATGAATATGTTTTGAGTGATTTCACTAAATATGAGAAGAAAAAGGAAAGAAAGCAACAATTTATAACAAATTAATATCATCAAGGCAACATGTCAGGATGTAACTGACAGCCTATATGTTGGTCGTAAATAAACCATCTGCACATCATGAAAGACCCTCACAAGTTCATTTTGAGACATGAGACTGACTTATATGATATTACTTCTATCTGTAGGAATTACTTTGGTTATTATTATTATTATTATTATGTATTGGAGACATTGAGACGTCTCTGATAGCAATATCAATTGAATGTTGAGCAACTGTTGCTAGACGTCGCTGAGTACGATATGAACGACAGCATCGTGAAGGTCCTGTTAGTAGCCGCATGAAAACATTTCGTTCTAGATCTTTCTTCTTATTGATCAATGCTTGCAATGCTTCTCTAGTAATATGTGGTTCTAAAGCAGCCATTGCTTCTCCCATATGTAAATGATCAACATTGATTTTGTTTTTCGAAGATTTTGTATTTAACTGTTTGCTTGATTGTTTTTTCTGTAATCTATACAATTATCCAAGAAAAAAACATTCTTGTGGAAATTATTTATCGACTTTTAATGTCATACGACGTAACCGTTGTCAGTAAGAGAATCCCGAGTGCCCATTTAGTGAATTATCTCATCTTTGTCAACATAACGAGTTACTCGTAAACTATTTGACTTACTTTTTAATCCAGTTATTTCCTGTGCCAAGTTTTTCTCGTGACATGTTCGGAACTCGATTGCTATATTGAGAGATTGATGCTGATGAGTGTGCTCTCAAACGCTTTTGTTTAGTATCGCTAGTAGAATTTGTTGGTGATTGAATTGTTGACGTACTCTGTTTTTGTGATGATTTTTTATCGATTTGTTGTTGAACATTAGATGGTGAAAGAAAATGACTATTTTTGATATCTGTAACGCTATTAGAAAGATTTGGGTCGAGATGATGAGTACTAATATTTGTTGATAAATTATCTTGAGCACTAGTACTTTTCATTACATTATGAATCGCTTGACGTAATTCTACGCAGAGAAGATATTTCAATCAGTGTTATTATAAAAATTGGTTTGTAACTTTTCTTATTTCTGCTATTAGCATTTTCCAAGTCATTCTCATTCGATTTTGATGAGTCGTGTACATTTAGAATAGGTGTAATATTTCTCGACTTTTCAATTGTTCGATTATCGTCCATAGATTTTCTATTGAAAAATTGCTGTAGTAACGAAGGACTTCTTGATTTTGGCATCTGACTAATAGGTGTTGGCAAAACATTGCTTCTATCTGTATCTATTACATGCTGTTGATACATCTGATTTGCTTCATTTGATGAGGATGGTACCGGATTTTGATCAATATTTTGTCGAAGACGTTGAATTAATCGACTATTTGCATATAATGGTGAATCTAAAATATTTCTACCATGATAATCATTACGTTCGACAACAGTGGGTACACATGAACGAATGGTTGGATAACAAGCTGGCAATTGAACACACCATTGTTGGTTTGGACCGGTACATCGTACTGGGTCCAGTGGATCGGAACAAATATACATGAATGATATTCATTTCGCTGTTGGTGATGACCGATGCAACCACCAACTAAGCATAATTTACGACAGCATTTAGTCTTATTGATTAAATAAATAACTATTGAAAATTCAATTATAAATAAAAGCACCAAAGCGCCTTCATTTACTACAATGTATCATATATTAATATTTGATAGACGTATATGCTAAGATCAATATTAAACTTTTTATTCAGTTTATAGAATTATTTCAGCTGTTATTTATTTTTCATTCATTTGAATAAGAGTATAGCTTCAAATAAAACACACACATATAATGTTAAACAACTTAGAGAATTAAGAATGTACATGTAATTAATTAATAAAAACAAAGCAACTAAATAACGAAATAAAATATTATTTTTGTCCACGCCGTTGTTTGGGATGACCACCACCACCACCACCACCACCATGATGAAAACCACCACCCTAAATGAAGAATTATGTATTCTATTTATGCTATTTCAAAAGAAAACTTACAGCATTTTGTCCACGACGATTATTTCCTCCTGGACCACCTCGTCCACCCCAATGTTGTTGATTACCTCCATGTTGATGTTGATTACTTGGAATAAATGCTGGTGCATCATTATTCATAGCCACTATCGGTGTACCCGATTGATTATTAGTAACATTCGAACTTGGCACAAATGGAGCTGCATCAGGTAACATTGTTAAAATTAGTTTAGCCAATGGATTTTCTGCTGGTACTGTTGATATTGGTACTTCAACAATAGCTGATTCAATCATTGGTTGATCTAGAACAGGCGTAGGTGATACCATTACTATTTTAGCTTCATTTAATTCTTCGTCGATTGCAGAATTAATATCAATAGTAATTGGAATGATTATTTCCGATGGCATCATGGTATTTGGTTCGTTGGTTATTTGTTCCACTGGTTCACGATTTTCAAATGTAGAAATCAATGGAGATTGTTGTTCTTCCGTTATACTTGTTCTAGTCTCCATCGGTGTAAATGGTAACGTTTGATTTATTGCAACTTTAAAGAAATAAAATTAAAATTATTAATTATAAACATGCGCATATATATTTACCATCTGTATGAGACATATCAATAGATATCTCATTGATTGTCTCATCGTGTTTCGTAGAATCATTGGTTGATTTTAGATTAGTTTCACTTATCAATCGACTCGTATGTGTAGATAGATATTGTTGAATAGGTGCTGTTACATAGGAATTTTCACTTGTTGATATTGATTCAGATTTCTTATTTGACTTATTAACAATTTGTCGAAGACCTATTTGTTGATCGGAACCTTCAAGTAATTGTCGATATTTATTAACTTCATCTTTGATTGTTGATGGAAGAGTTAATGAATTATGACTGAGAAGATTTTCCTAAATAAATCAATGTAGAATTTTAAATATTATTTAATTATTTAATTTACATATTCTTGAACTGATGAACTTAATTTTTTAATTTCATGATCATATTGTTCATGCATATCTTTTTGTCGTTTAAGTTCACGTTGAACATTTACTTCTAATTGTTTATAATGTTCTTGTACTAGAGTTAATTTCTGACGCAATAATACTCGATTATCTTTTAATGCATTTAATTCATTTGATAGATGATGTCGTTCAATAGTTTCTCGATTTGTTTCAATTAAATTTTGATCAATTAATTTTTTCTTATGTTGATTATATTGATTTAAATCTTGTAGAAAATTAAAAGTAAACGATTTTTCAAAATGAATTGAAAATACTTAAACATACATTTTCGATGAAGTTCTTCACGCATTTCGTTATCTTTCTTTTTATATTCTTCACGAATTTCATTTAATGTTTGTTTTAAAACATTTTTTTCATTTCCATCTAAACGAAATTGTGTTGTTAAATCATAAAAAATATTATCATTTTGAATTTCAATTGCCTAAAAGTTGTCAGATAGAAAAATCAAATCAAATCAACAATGCGCATTACAAGAACAGACTTGAGCATCAGCTTCATGTGCTTGTATTGATAATTGTTTTTGTCTATTTAAATCATCAACGTCCGATTGTACACATTGATGTATATCACGTTGATGAGATATTTCATCGAGAATCGATGATTTAAGTAATTGATAATAGGACACTTGTTTTCGATAGTGATTACTATCGTCATTGAAATTTTCATAGTCAAAACGTAATTTTTCTGTTTTAGCCTAAAATTAAAAACGAAACGATTCGAATAGACATAAAAATTTTATGAAAACCAAAATACTTGAATATCAATAGATTGTTGTTGCATATCAATAATCTGTTGTCTATTTAATTCATGTTCATGTTGAAGAAAAGTTCGCCTATTTTTATATTCATTCACTTGTTTTTCGACGTCATTGTTATGATCATTTTCTAATTCAACATCTTTTTGTTCTCGATTAAATCTTTCTTGTTGATATTCTTGAAATTCTTGTTTAAGTGAATCTAATTTATCTTTGGTACATACTTGCGCATTTTTTATATGTTCACAATGAACAGTTAAACAATTATTATATGTTTCACATAGACGAACACGTTCAATATACGATAGAAATTGATCATTTAATTTTTTTAATTGTGACTTTTCATTGGATACTGCATGATCATCATCGATATTTCGATTATTTACTGGTGAAACATAAAAATTAACCGATGATAAAGATCGTGGTGATGCAATGCGAGTTTGAATTTGAGAACGATAAGGTGATGTTTTAGCTAAATTAAATTATATTTATTAAAATATGAATTATACTAAAATAGAACTTACGCGAAATAGTTACTACTGATTCAGTCATATTGTTAAGTGATGGTCTAAAATGAATAAATGTGCACTGGTCGTTTCCTTTTCTCCCCCTGTATATATAATAATCCCACGTGGATTTGTTTACTTCTTTGTTTTTGAATAAATCCAATCAAACGATAGTGTAAATGAAATGCTTTTTGATGATGCGTTTAATTATCCGATGAATCATTCAATAATAAGACTATTCTAATTAATGCAATGATAGAGTTGTTGTAGTGATAGCAAAAATCATCGATATGAATACATTGAATAGAAAAACAAACCGATGATTTTTTAAAAATTAACTAAAATAATATTTATTATAAGATAAATCTTCTTCTGCAAAAAAAATATGAATACTACAGTATTTAATAAATTGTTACATATTTAAAAAGGAGAATTGACACGAATATTTAACGATTATAAACATATCGAACCATAATAGATGATGAGAAAAAATGTGGAAAAGAATTTCATTAGGTAATGGAAAAGTTAATGTAAACAATTGAAAACAATAAAAAATGATATACATTTTTCAAGTCTTCATGATTATTACTAACGTTCGAATAATTTATATTTATATGGCAGTAATTTTAAAATAAAAAAATGTGTTACTTTTGTTTTTGTCTAATATGCTTTGTAATCTAGATATTAATTGCGTCTAAACAATCTTGGCATAAAATATATTTCAATTTTCTTTCACTTATTGATTGCAAAAGACATTCAAAATTAGTTAGCCAGAACCAGAATTGGATACTATTAAGCAAACTTTCTTTTAATTAGAACTGAAGCATATTTAATCAATATATAAAAAATGCACTAGATGAACGTCAATTTTGGTTCGTATCAAAGATGTACTCTTACTGAATCATCCTCTTACAAGACACAATGACGCTCACCCTAATCTACTCTCCCCCAACGACTCCCAGGGGAGTCCCTGTCGTGAGTCCCCGGGGACTTTTATTTGGGGGACTCCCCGGGGATTTCTCTGAGGAGAGTTGACTAGGGGGTGGCGTATTTGGACAGATTTACTCGATTTTTCAGTGAGTTTTCCAAGGTGCAAAAAGCGGATCGCCACCGTATCCCGGATACGAGAATATCATGAAAATAGAAAGGGCCTAAAAGTGAAATGACGTATTCATGGATCCGAGTTTTTTTCTTGGATAAAACGGTGATGTAAATGTTACTGAATACCACAGGCAGAAGTTCATCGATGCCGTTCTATAAGTCAATATTCATGCGACATCACTGAATTTGTCTTCAATCAAAGTTGTTACAGTTTTCTGATGTTGAAAATGTAGTAGAAATAATACTTTTAATACTTTTGATGTAAATTATTTCAAAACGTCCTGCTCAGTTTCCGAAATACTGAAATATTGCTGAGAAATCTATCCTCAAAAGAACAGATTTGCTTCGTCTTTTATAACAGACATATTTCAACGAAAACAGATCTATTTTACTTGAACTGCTCAGTGTTTACATGCCTTAACTTGATATAATAATCGTAAAAAATAACTTCATCAATATGAAAAGATGCGCAGCAAAATGATCATTTTTGCAATACTATATGAATACAGATATTCCATGAAGAAATCGTGCTAGAAAGCTAATATTTTGACTGTATTAAAATTTCATAAAGCACTTTCTGTGACAAAAATGTAATGCTCTAAATACTTGAAAACACTATACTGTCAAGGATCGATTTCACAAAATACTTTATCAATAGAAGTTCCATTGGTGTGATTTTGAGGTACATAATGACTACCTTAATGTTCTGCAAGAGTTAACATGGGATCTCCTAGAATATGTTTTGGTGGCTAATTGTAAGATACTCACAGGTGACGCTTTTTCCGCTGAAAATATACTCGACTTCACTTGAAAATTAATAGAAAGCTTTCATAAAGTAAAACAAAAACTATTCAATAGAAATCAGTATATAAACTTCTATAGGTTCTCGCACAGACTCCTCTAAAGAGAAAAAGAAAGACATTTTCTGAAAATCTCCGTGGAAATCTACGAGGGTTTTATAAAAACTTGTTCAAATAAGGATTGCAAGATGTACGAGAAAATCTCAGACTGATTTTTTATCTTTGTCAAAAGAGTTTATGAAATTAGACAGAGTCTCAGGTACTAATTTATGCTAGATGAAATTTATTTCACATGGTGCAGTTTTTCTATGAAATTTTGAATGAAACGGAGCATATTTTGTTACAGAAAATCAGCTACTGTTGAGGATCCTTGAATAAGGTTCGAAGGATCAGTCTACAAGATACCAGGCCAATTTTAGCATTGTTTCATAATGTTCAGTTCATATTTTAAAGTCGGCGCTCATAATTGAAGAGAAAATATGTTCTATGTGACAGTCAGGGACGGCGGAAACGGGGTGGGGGGTGGGGGGGGGG
>OENM01000455.1:65274-82560 GCA_900239745.1 Rotaria magnacalcarata | reverse complement strand
TTCTTATGCCGTTTACGGGCCGTTTTCTTTCACCTCGGCAGACCGTGACAGAGAAGCTCCACAGACCATCACAGACCGGGGTCAACGGATTCCAGAAAACGAGCTTTATCGTGTTTCACATTTTTAATCCCGCAGGGATTGCGCTAAAAGCTTTTCTAGTTGACATGAGAAAGGCTGAAACTGAAAAACATTGCAAAATGATTTTCAAAAGTTTTCTTTTCTTTCAAAACTGATCGTTTGGATTCATTGTATTTTTCATTGAAACAGATCAAATTTGACAGTTTAGAATTGAATGGCGACACTCAATGAAATTTTGCTTCTATTTTACTTTCAAATTAAACTTTTCCTAGCAGCTGTATAAAGAATGCACTTTTTTACGATGCTCTTAACGTAAGTAATGAACCACTGATCGAAGAATACAATGAACATCATGAATATCGTTTATTTTAATCAATGCATTAAATATTTAGAAGCTTTTTTTATTCAATTTCATTAAAAAACGAAACATTATCTATCTCTAATGACAAGTGTCATACGCATATCTCTTTTTCACAAATTGTACAAAACATAATCGATAAATCGATCGGTTAAAAAAACTGAAAAACTCAGATCGATCGGCAAGGTAAAAAATGGAATGCATGATAAGAATGAGCACATAAGTAAAGTATAAAATTTACAAACACAAAAAAAGAAACATATTATCCTAAATAATGGAATGTGCAAAGATTGATATAAAACATGAGTATAAAAACAATGAATAATTTATCAAAGATTGTCTAGCCGAATTGCAACCATCACGTTCATCGCAAAAACAGTAGATTGGTGCATCAGTTTTAACATACCAAGGACGATAGGCGAGACCCTACAACAAGAAAACAAAATAATTATATTTCTTAAATAACCGTACGAATACATACGATGTATTTATCACTGGCTGCCCAACATCCATTTTCTCTGACAGTTGGCATCTCCGGTCGAATAGCTTCAATTTGATTAATACATCCACGAATATAATTAATTTCACCTAAAGAAATTGCAAAAACAAACATGTTTATTTTTCTTTTTTTTACTGATAAGATCATTGCTTATTTACCATCAGGTGAATGTTCGATTATTTTAACACATTTACTTCCACCTGGTGCAACACAACGTTTCCAACGCATTAAAATCCAGTCAAGTTTTTCACCGCAACCAGGTCGATTACTATGACATTCATAACAATCCAAATAAAATCCATTTAAATAATCGAATAATTGTGGAACTTCGGGTTGAACTTTAAAAAATTAATACAAATTTTTATTTATTTCAATTATGGATAAATTGATTTTTACCTTTATCCACAAAAATTGATAAAGATAGGAGAAAATAAAATGTTGAACTCCACATTTCTATCAAACAACGGTTGAAGGTGAAGCGAAAAAAAAAGAATTGTAGCACGTTTATCAAATCACAAAACGCGACTCTCTCTGACATTAACCAATCTTCTCATTGGCCAGTTCTGTTCGGCGAATAGAATACAATCACACATTCAAAAAAAAAAAAACAACATATATCTTGTCGTCGTCCTCCTTTTGAGAAAGTCAACAATAAATGGACCAGCGACTACGTTCTATGCATGGTACGACTCCGGATGGCCTTGCACCAGGTTCTATGAAGGTACATTGGAAAATCCATCTATTACTTGACATATATGTATATATAATTTTTCTTTTGAAATAGTCCCTCGGTGAAAATAAATTACGTGCATTTGAACAAGGCGCTGTTGTTGTGAACACTCGAGCAAACTTATCACGTAAAGAACGTGAAGGTCTTCGTGCTAAAATCGAAGCTAGTGAAACAGAAGAAGTCTTGAAAGAATTCGTTGCTGCTTTCGAAGAACCAGCAAATAAAACCAGTAAAACTTTTATCAAAGGTGGAGTTTTTAATCCAGGTTCACATGAAGAAACGCCAAGTGATCGAGGCAAAGCATACCGAGTATCAACACCGTTAAATAAAAAAGAAGAGTCATCACATAGCAAAGATATTTTACAACAACAAATAGCTAGAAGTAATGCAGCAGCATTGGCAGCTGCAGCTGCTCTTTCAGCAGCAGCCGAAAACAAACCAGTAAGTTCAGTGCTTTTTGACGTGTTTTTAGGAAAATATCAAAAATTTTACTAAATTTAGAAATTAAAAAGTGATCGTGATAAACGCAAATCGAATTTAGAATCATTTAAAGAAGAACTTAAACGGTAAAGTAATAATAAAAAACGATTACCAGAATTTCTTGATAACTTTTCTTTTGTATATTTAGAATTCAAGAAGAACGCGATCGTCGTCATTCACAAAAGCAAAGAGAAAAAGAAGGAAAATCTACAAGATTTCAACCACCACCATCTCTTTCTGTACATTCGGATCTTGCGCGTAAGAAAATTATTAATTTCTTTCGAAATTCGAATCAATTTTATTCTTTTATAGTCGATTCGGATTCGCTTCATCATGAAGGTCGTCATGCAAGTGAAGATCCAAATACAACAAATTTATTTATTAATACAATTCCTCGTTCGGTAACGAAAAACAGAATAAAATCATTTTTGTTATCACTTACCTATGTAAAATTCTTATAGATGAATGAAGCGAGTATCATGGAATTGTTTGGCCGTTATGGACCATTAGCAAGCGTTAAAATAATGTATCCAAGAAGTGATGAAGAAAAATCTCGTGGAACTAATTGTGGTTTCGTAGCTTATATGAGTCGTAAAGACGCTGAAAGAGCCATGAATGAATTAAATGGTTCACAATTAGATTCCATTTCTGTTCGAATGAGTTGGGGACGAGGTGAATAAATTGAAAAATGAAACAAATGAAATCTTTTATATTTATATTTATAGCCGTTCATGTTCCACCACAACCCGTATATATTCCACCTACGATGAGAGAACTTATTATGCCACCACCTCCGTCTGGTTTACCGTTTA
Organism: Rotaria magnacalcarata; assembly: GCA_900239745.1. Classification (NCBI taxonomy): domain Eukaryota; kingdom Metazoa; phylum Rotifera; class Eurotatoria; order Philodinida; family Philodinidae; genus Rotaria; species Rotaria magnacalcarata. Next base: position 79,603 of record OENM01000455.1, on the reverse strand, counting down.
ATGCTCAACCAAATACGAAGTATCGTGCGTCTAAATTACAAGATATCATTGGCCGAGAGAAGGAACTTTCGAAAGTAAATTTTGTTTTTAATATAAAAAGAATAAGAATCGTAGAGTAAGATTTTCTTTCTTTCTAGTTTCTTGAACATACTACTGTCCGAGTGATTATTCCTCATGATAGGTTTGCATGAATTAGAATTCTTGTTTATAAACTAGCTGATTACTCTTCTTCTTTTTTGTTTTTTGTATAATTGAAGAGCTCTACTATGTTTAATTCACCGAATGATTGAATTTGTCGTTCGTGAAGGTCCTCTTTTTGAAGCTATGATAATGCACCGTGAATTGAATAATCCACAATTTCGGTAATAATAAAATCATAGAAGAAAGTTAAATCTTACTTTTATTCTTTTTTTTATAGATTTTTATTCGATAATCAAAGCCCTGCTCATACGTATTATCGATGGAAACTCTATTCGATTCTTCAAGTAAAATGATAATTTCTTTAGAATGAAAAAAAAACAAAGCCTGTCTTCTTTATTAATTAGGGTGATACTGTAGCTACCTGGAGAACAGATGCATTTCGTTTATTCAAAAATGGTAGCCTATGGTTACCACCACAACCACAACAATTTACATCCGGTATGCCTGATGAAATTTTTGAAAAAGTCAAAAAAGAAACAGAAATCGAAACAATTATCAAACCAGAAATAATTGCGCCAGTGATAAATCAAAGTAGTACAAGCAATAAACGAGGTCGACTTAGTCATCGGTAAAATACGAATATTATCATGTTTGTTTTTCCTATTATTATTATTTATCTTAATAGACAAAGAGATCATTTTGAAGATCTTCTACGAAACTTAACGCCAGAACGAATGAAAATTGGTGATGCCATGATTTGGGCAATTGATCACGCTGAAGCAGCCGATGAAATCATTGATTGTATAACAGAATCACTTTCAATTCTTCAAACACCGTCACATAAAAAAGTAAATAACAAAATGATTAGCCAAAAATTTCGCCGTCTTTCTGTAGATCTTATTTTCGTAAGCTCTTGTTTAGAAGAAAATTAATTGTTTTTTCTTTCCATGGAAATTATAACAATTGCAAATACTGAGTTCAACATTACTAGTAATAAGTAAAATTCATCGTGTTTCTTGTTCTCATCACACTGAAGTCATCTTTTCAATATCTAAGCATGCGTCAACATTAATGTTGGTAACTGCTAAAGTAAAATACTCTTTCCTGGAAACATTTTCATCGTTCACTAAGTTCGTAGACGATATGAGTGCCCAAACGAATTCTGATATTGTTTCCAAGACTATTGAGATTTTATACATCTACTATAAGAAATAATATTCTGCATATTTAATACTTAAAACTAATTAACTGTTCATATAATTCGGATGTAATAATTTTCGTTGTACTATGTGACATCAGATAGCAGTCGATTGACTGTAAGCGATTGAAAGTATTATACATTTATACAGATAGCGTTAAGTTAAAAAGAAAGGTCGAAACTTTTAAATTTTCGCTTTCATTATCTGATTATTATATTCTTTATTTATGATGTTACTTTTTTCTAATTTTAGATTTCTCGGCTCTATCTAATATCGGATATTCTTCACAATTGTAGTGTTAAAGTAACCAATGCGTCACATTATCGACGAGGGTAACAATGGAAATACCGCAACCTAACTGAAGTCTAATAATAAATTTAAATCTAGATTTGAAGTTCGTTTACCAGATATATTTCAACAAATTCATCAAGCATGGTCATCGATTGATGGACGACTTCGTGCTGAACAATTCAAAGTATTTATTAGAAGTTTTTTCTTCCATATTAAAAACTATTTTCGTTTTCATTTCTTTTAGCAAAAAGTGATGAGTAGTTTTCGTGCATGGGAATCTTGGGCAATCTATCCAAGCGATTTTCTTATCAAACTTCAAAATGTATTTCTTGGTCTCGTACGACCAAAAGTCGCCCCAGTATAAAACAAACGAAATATTTATTTTCTCTTTAATTTTCTCTATTTCTTCTCATTTGTAAAGGAAATCGAAGTCAAAAAATCAACTTTCGATGATGATATTGATGGTAAACCAATTAATCATGAACCAACTGATGGTCGACCATTAGCACTTGTGGCTGATTATGACGATGAAGAAGATATTGATGGAAGACCAATATCAATGTTAAGTTCATCAGTCGATGATGATATCGATGGTCGACCATTGAATAATAATCGAGAATGTACGTTAAAATTGCATTTTACTTTCATCGAAAAGGAAAAGATTGTTTGCTTGTCCTTGAAAATATTTCGGTGACTTCTGTAGAGAATAGAGTTTACATTTGAAATTGCCTGTAGCTTGATTCTAATGCGCAGAAAATCAGTCTTATTTGCCCTCATATCTTTCATTGCTTTTTATTTAGCTCGACCACGTTTTCATGAAGAAATACAAGACGCTTCTTCATCATCATCCACAGTTAAACCTCGTTTTGTTTCAACAAAATGGGAATCTGTAGAGCCAACACAAGTAGCGACTCAAGGTAAAATAATACTTAAAACAAAATAAATAATACATTTCTCATTGTTTGATAGCTGCAACTATCTCTAAATGGGATTTTGATCAAGAATCAGCTATTAAAGGAAATGAAAGTCTATATGAAGATTTAGCTGACATATCAAGAACAACATTCGATAATAATAATCCTAACAACGAGTGAGTTCTAATAGCGGAATACGAGATTGCACCAATGGCAATATATTTAATCATATTCTACTATTAAAGTGAAAATATTAGAAATAATTCATCAGCAAGTACTCATAGTATTGATAATACAATAGCACCAGATTCATTATCAACGTCCGATGTGTCAGAAGAACGACGTCAAAAATTACGAGATGTTGAAGTATGTTAAAAAAATATTGTTCTTTTTGTTGCTTTAGTTATTAATTTTAATCCTATTTGTTTAGGTTCAAGTATTGAAATATACAGATGAATTAGAATCTGGACGACGTGCACGTGCATATGGTCTTTCATTAACTGAAGAAATTGGATTATATCGACAAAATCTATTGAAAAAGGTTCACTAGCTTTTTTTTTGTCTTGATCAACAATCATGTTGAATTTTATCTCTACAATAGATTGAAGTTGACGAAAAATCGAGAACTTTTTCATCGCCGGATTCATCGAAACTGCCGAGTCGAGCTTCAACGTCAAATAAACAACAACCAGACACATCAAGAAATAATACATCACGATATTCTCAACAACGAAACATCGACGAGAAAAGTACGTGAGTGCGACGTCAGAAAACTCTTTCTCTTTGACGTACGCGAAACGATATAGAAAATAATTTGAAAAAAAGATAACTCCACTACGGAGATATTAGCTGAGATCATTTACAAACAATACATAAATATATATATATTTGTGGCTAATTCTCATGCTTGTATATCTACCTATCTCCAAATAGATCAAGAAACTAGTTCGCGGCGCGACGATTCGTCTTCTAGACATGTAAGTATTAACATGTATTTCTTTTCTTTCTTTTTATTATTGATTTTTTATGTACGAGTTTGAAACCGGCAAAGAATGTATTTGTATTGCTTTACATATTTATATAACTATAGACATTAGCAAACTGGTATAGAAACTTAAAGTCAACACGATTGATTCTATTCTTGTTTTTCTTTAAACAGTTACAAAAGAGATTATTAACAAACGCATAGAATCACAGCAAGAGAGGTGTCAAACCTATGAATAATCAAAGGAAATAGCGTGAAAAGAATGCATTAAAGTTCAAGTGTAGAAAATTGTGTGAAAAAAGCAATCTATTTGAAGACTTAAAAAATAAAGTTTCTGAAGGCTTTTAATTGAAAATATGTAGGTAAACCTTTCCTATTGTATGAATAGAAAAATCCTGTCAATGTTTAGTATGACTGATAGTCATAGAAAAACAAAATGGTGGAATTACGTGGAGAGGACATACGATCCTTCACGTATTGAATACAGTCGACTTACTTGTTAATACTCTCAATGAAATTCTACAAGTGAAATAGGATAGTCAACAGAAGATTACAAGTACTTTCCTTGTCTTTTGTTTGTACAGAGCGAGTACAGTCCGCTAGATAGAATACTTTTAGATTGAACCCTAGGTTAAATTATTATTAACAATATTTGGATAGGAAATTTGGGGAGCTCACCTCTTCCTTATTTAACTAAAGATTGTGGCACTGCTGTTAGACAACAATAACAAAGTAGAACCGTAAGGTTTTTTTGTTAATTTTCTACGTAAATGAAAATATATTCTTTTGAGTTCGTTTCAATCCATTAAATTAGCAAAACATTTTCCAGCAAAGAAATTATTTGAAATTTCTGGCATGTGAATAGAAATCAAACCCTTCAATTCTAAGCAAATACATGCGAATATAAGGCCTACTATAATTAGAAAATATTTCTACTATAAACCACAATCATACAAGAAAAACAAAGCCATTAAATTTATTGATTTATGAGTGATATTAATCGCTTGGAAAAAGCCAATTATTTGTTTCTCGGTTTTTTTTAAAGAATTATGATACCGCTTACAAATCACAGGATAAAGTGGTCTGGAATCACATGGTGATGAGAGAAAGAAAAACGTCAGTCACGCAATGCATATAGAGTTTGTTTTCTTTCAGTGTAAATTCTGTAATCAAATCGAAAACGTTCAGTGCCTAAGAGAAGAAATAGCATTCGGGGAACGTTTTATTTTTATTTTTTTGTAATATGAGATACGACGACACTGAAGCAAAACTGCAGATTACTAATGATGCCGATAAATATTAAATTAGATCTAGAATAATCGATTTCATTCTTAGAAAATATTTTATTGAAAAAGTAATGGAATCTCTTGTTTGTTTATTAATTAATTTTAGAGATCAACTTCAACAAGAAGTAATTCATTAGGTTCAAATCAATCTGAGTAAGTTTTTTGCTTTTTTTCTACTTATCTGTGACAATACGTCAAAAAACCTTTAAAAATCACATCGCAAGTTTTCATGACATTTAATCCAGGATTAGATTCTTCCTATCGATAAAGCTTATTATAGACAGGATTATTTTTTTCTCTTCTGACAATGCTATTATTAAAAGTACATTTTTTATATACTCTTTTTCTCTCTCTTAAGTTGTGCACGACCATTATCGTCCAAAATGACTACTGATCATCACCATCAGCATCATCAACACAAACGGAAGCGCGAAGAACGTTCACCATCGCCGTCCTCTCGTCACTCTCGACCCAATCGTCGATAAATATAGGAGAACTAAAGCGTCTTTTTTTCTGTGTGTAATTTTTTTTTTTTTGTTTGACTAACTATTGTACGAACATATACATGTGTACATAAATAGAAATTTTTTTCCTGCTCTTTGATAAACTACCTGACTGCTAACTCATGTGCGTATTTGTTCGGAGCAAAATATATTAAAAAAAGCAGCGAAAGAGAATGGACGACTCATGGAGAAGTACTTTTTTTCTACTAGAATCATTGACGATATTATTCTTTTCTTCTATTACATGACACACGACTATTTCTTCTCATTCTTTTGCTGTTCTCTCTCTCTCTTCGATTCGGTTAGTCGGCTTCTATCTTTTCTCGTATATGTTTCTTGGGATTAGCTCGATTATTTCTTATTCAAAACTAACACAAATGAGCGGAAATATACCAGACATCTCCTAGTGTTCGATGATTTAAAAGCCGCGAAAAGAAGAAGTTGAGCATTAAGAGAGAACAGTTCCTTTCATGCGTCAGCAGATTGAGGGTTTTTTTAATAGGAAGAAAATTGAATTGAATAGATATGGACTACTCCATTTAACTAACTTGATCACAATCATTAACAGCATCTGCTATCAAATTCGTTTTTGTTATTTACTGTGTTCTTTGTATTATATTTGTGTATAGATATATATATATATCGAATATTACAAAAATGCATTTGACATCACTAACGGAAATCGGAAGTTGACGACGCCCATTGTGTTTTCTTTTTGTATATTCTGTGTTACAAATAATAGTGGGTCTGAAGACTAAGAGAGCGAACGAATAAGCATCAGCTTCTGTTATTGTTCGTGCCATCAAATAGAAGCAGAAGAAGAAGAAGAAGAAGAAGAAAAAAAAAGAAGCGCGCGCAAGACAAAAAAAAAGGAACATATTTAGATCGTAATTTTTTTCATCGTCAAGAAAAAATAGATCCATCGAAACATTGTCATTCGTCTCTAATAAATGAATGCGGCAGATACGTCTTCGATTACGTTCTTCAATTCTCTGCATCGCGGCAATGTTAATTATCTTCAGTGTAATTACACTTTATACATTAATATGGACGACGAATGAATTTGAACGACGAGAACAACTACGAGACGCACCATTACCACCTGGTGCTGTCCCATTTTGGTCAGCTATCGATCATCAAAATATATATGATTTATATGCATACTCAGTTAGTAAACGACCCAAACAGTCGTCAAATATTACTCAACAGCGTATTGAAGAGCTCTTTCAATTGATACGCAATGCACGTACCGGTCAAACTTATTCAGCCAGCATAAAAACGTTGTATCCTATTGATCCAGAATGGAATTTTCAAAAATTAATTGAAGAACGAGATGCACAGGAAAAAGATGACAATACAAAAAATTCGGATGCACATGATGATGCAAATGATTCGAATACGAACTCAAATAAAACAACAACGACAACTTCTCTACCTGATTTAATAACAACAAAAAAAGCTGTTAGTGAATCTAATAAAATCCAATTAAGAAATTATATACATCAATTACTACATAAATGGAAACAAGAACACGAAAATGATAAAATTGTGACTATAGCAGATCTTATGCATGATGAAATTCTTCAAGAAGATCCATCGTGAGTATTTTCTTTTGCGTTCTTTTACTAAGACAAATTAATCGGTTTTTAAATTTCTATGAATCAAAATCAATTATTTGCAGCTGTGAAATATCTATTCTATAGAAAGAAAAGTTTCTCTTTTAAGAATTTCCTAGAAAATGCTGCTCAGTAAAATATAAGTTAACAGTGAGAAGTTTTCCAATTAAATTCGTCTAATGATTAAATAAAAGAAAATACATTTTAAATAATGAAGTTTGAATTGTTAATTTCCATTTCTTTCTTAAAAGGGCTTCGATGCCAACATAAGATTTCCAGTTATATGATACTATCGCAGTTTTATTTCTGAATATTAATCAATACTGTTTTCGTGTAATAGAAGAAAACTAATATTTGAGAATGTCTTCAGTGATAGTGAATGATGGTAAAAGCTAATGTGTGCTCTTATGACTCGTGCTCTCTCTCTTTTTCTATGTACATATATATATATATATATGTGTGTATGTAGACGATGCTATACATAATTAATAAGCAATTTACGAGACCCAATTTAATTACGTACGATATGTGAAAGCATATATATTTCATTTCGTCGAAGGTTAATTCTTCATCATGCATTCAATTTTCTTTTGTCGAGTACTAAATCATGACTATGACGTTCTTCAATCTTTCCTCAAGCAGTATTTCTTTCATGAATCTAACGAGAAAATGATTTTGTTTCAAGTATTCACTTTATACGCTTGATTTCTATAAATGAATGATTAATGCTCGGAAAAATTCGAAATAAAACACATGTTACATGTGACATTAAATCGATGATTGTCTTCGATAGTGAACTAGATATTATTACAAGAAAAAATTTTCAAAATTTCCTTCTCAACATATGATGCAATAGGAATAATTTACGCGCAAAAAAAATACTGTAGTGCTAATCGCTGAGTAGTAAATGAACATTTTCCATACAATTTCGATTCTTTTCTTAGTTATGTTGCCTACACAAACATATTATATCCAAAGACGTTTCTTCATAGAAGTAGTAAAATATTGAAATGGGTTCTTTTACTTATCAATTATTGATGAGCATCGTTTTTTCATCTGTAAACTATGCTAGAAATGAATTTGATATTCGAGGAAAACTATTTGTTTTTGATAGTCACTTTATAATTCTTCACAAGAACAATAATATCGTTTATTCTTTTTAGACGATTAAACACATCATGGTACGCCTATATGAAAACAGTAACTAATCTACGTGTTTACGATCCACACAGTCGGGAATTAAAACATCTCCTAAATCATTTACAGAATGGTGAAGTTATTGAAGCCAGTGAGAAATATTGAAAAAATTTTCGTTTAACTGATAAATTTGTTTTTGTTTTTCTCGTCTTCAGGTGAAATGTCGCAAGGCACACAGATTAAAGTTATTCTAGATCTACCAGATGGTTTCGAAGCCCTATTTAAGCCATATAGGTGAATATTTTATTTCTGTCCTACTAGTTTTTATTGTTTATTTACTTTCAACGTACAGAGTACCGCGTAATTATCAAACACTACCAGATCATTTTTACTTCAGCGATGTTGAAAGACATCATGCTGAAATAGCTGCTTTTCATGTAGACAGGTAAAACTTATTATAATACTTGTTATCGTCATTAGAATTTTGTTTCATTTATTAGAATTCTTGGTTTTTATCGTGTTCCACCCGTTATTGGCCGATTAGTTGATATAACTCGAGATATTCGTGAAACAGCAACAGAAGAATTAGCAAAAACATTTTTTACTTCGCCTGGTAAAATGAAACAAAATTCTATTTGTAATTATTGCGAAAATTCTAGCAAATAACACTTGTTTTCGTGGTCACTGTTCATACTATTGTGATACATCTCATGCCGTTTGTGGTAAGCCAGGCAATAGACTGGAAGGGTCGGTTCAAGTTCTTCTACCAAGACCACCCGAAATTGATTGGGATAAGATTACTCATCCATATCGTCGTTCATATAGTGCTGTAAGAAAAGCTAAATGGGAGTCAGATGAAAACTATTGTTATGATCATGTGTTTTTGGGTAAGCTCAATTCTCTATTGTTTGCCTGTGTTATTAACGATTAATCATACTTTTCTATTCTTATTCTAGATGAAGAATTTCATAATCGTCTACTACTTGATATGATGGATTTATCAGCCTATGACTTTCTTATTGGTAAATGACTTTTCTTTGTTGAATGCGCTAATAGAACTTTTCTATAGAGTCCCCATAGAACTCGAATGTTGTTAAGTTTATTTTCTTTGTCTTCATCGTATAGAATAGAATGTTTTTTCATTAGCATTTGACTCATCTATTTTTAAGTAGGCGAACTCTTTTTCTTTTAATTTTAATGTAAAACCTATGCGATGATTAATGACGTCTTCATTTCGATAGAATCAATTCATCACTATTATGTATTGAGGTTGGTTAATACACTGCTATCTCATGAGATATAAAATAATATGAAACTTTAATTATAAAAGGAAATGAATCATGTAACTTTATTAAATTATTTTTTCCTTGAAGGTAATATGGATCGTCATCATATGATGCGTATTAATTCGTTTGGGGCGAACACAGCTTTAATCCATTTGGATAACGGCAGAAGTTTTGGTCGATACGATCATGATGAATTAACAATATTAACACCTATTCGTCAATGTTGCCTTTTTCGTTATTCAACGTTTGCTCGTTTACATCATGTTTACCGTCAAGGTCTTTCAACATTAATTACTCGTTCATTGGAAAATGAAGAAAAACTACAGAAAATTCTCATAGACGAACATCTTGCAGCACTAGATCGACGTTTAGAAATTCTTTTCGAACATTTAGATGTATGTATTAAATCTCATACAGTGAAAGGCGTGATGGTAGACGATGGAATCGATTGAGGTGACGGTGTGATAGGGTATTTTGATGTGTAATTGAAACAGTGAATTTTTGTTTTATTTTCATGTTACAGACATTTTTCATTTTATTGTTGTTTTTTTTTGTTTTTCTTTTCGTGTAGTAAGAGAATTATATTTATTAAAAGCAAACGAAATTGGTTCTAGGAGATATTACATAATTTTGAATTTGAAGGTTGTAATCGATGAATAGCACCGACTAATATAACAAATTGATCACGATATAGTTTTTTCTTATATTTCTGTTCATATCTTTCACTTATGGCTTGATATTCAGTTTGCCAATCGGGTCGTAGACATTGTCCATAGAGCAGAAGATCTGTACCACATTGAAAATCATATAAATCAGCTAATTCTTTATGAATACGATTGTCATAAAACCACTGTGTAATATCTTTTCTCTTCCATTGTTCTATTGGTTTCTTTAGAGGTGTTTGAACAGAGTTTACATCATTATTTTCCGTAGGTTTTATTTGATTGTCAGTATTATCAACTGGCTTGTTATCAATTGGTGGAGAAGGTTTAGCCGATTGATCGGTTTGTTTATTCTTATCTGATTCTTGTTGAGTTTCATCTTCAATTATGAGTTTAATAAGTTCTTTCGCTGTATCATCAAATGAGCGTTTTTCAAAACGAATATATTGTGGACCAACAATACGTACACCTAACCAACCTGTTGCTACAAATTCCTTTTTGATATAGACAGGAATAAAACGCTTCTTTTGTGAATCTTTAGTATACATCACTTCTTGTCGACAAGATTTACTATCTTGATAATCTTTTGACATCAGAAAAATGATCACCTTAGATTCTTCAATAGCTAGAGCTATTTCTTCCCATAAATCTTCCGTATGACAATATTCAAAATCTACCCAAATTTGCAGGCGAGTATCTGTAAAATCGAAAATGTTTTGAAGATTTTTATTTTCTATGGCATATCAAAACGGAATCATATTTTGGCAGAAGCATTTTCTCGATTAGAAATATGCATTCAAGTAAATCATATAAAATCATATCTTTAATAAATTCCAACTTTATCTATTAGTGTGGGAGAATGCGTCTTGTAAATATTTTTTTCATCAAAGCAAACTACAGTTCATAACTCACATTGTAAAAAACTGTCAATTTATAAGTAATGGATACTGCTCATAGTTCACTCTAATTAATTTTATTTTCATTGTCCATCTAACTTCTTTTTTTAAAAATAATATGCTCTACTGCTAGTATTCATCGAGCGAGATAGATAAAATTCAAAGTATTTACAGTCGATATTATGCACTCGCACTTCAATATTTTCATAGTATTAATTTTTTGAGTATTCGTCATGGTTGAATTTTACTTAGAAATTAACCTTCACAAAATGCAAGATCAGATATACGTAGGAGTGAAGTTACAATAGTTAGTATTTCGTGCCTAAAAATCGTAGATTTGACCAAAACAGAGATGCCAGCAGGCCGGCCTGCCAGGCAAGATGAATTTTGAAATTCTAGTTTGGGATGATTCGTTCCTATTATATTAAACTAGGCTAACAGACTAGATCAGTTCTAATTTAGTGACTTGATTTACGTCTTCTGTGTGGGAGAAAAATTTGTGACGATACCTTTTTTTATTAATTTTCTATTTTATGCAGGAGAACTCATTACTCGATTATCGTTGGTAAAATAGAAACTAATAGTTGCAGCTAAAATGAGTTGCCAATACAAAACTTTGCGATTTGTTGGATTTGAAAAATTAGACACTTCAGTCCAACGATCTTTTTTTTGTTGGCCTGGCAGGCCGGCAGCTCTGAACCAAAACAAACTCTTGCATTTTTTTCAATAATTTCGATGTGTCGCTTTATTTATTTCTAAACTGGTTCGCTAAACTCTTTTCAGCAATGAGAATAGAGACTTCGATATTTTTTCCAAATCGTAATAGAAATTAAGGACATACAAGATTAACTTGGATATCTTTAGTAACATACTCTATCAGAGAGCTCATTAGGTCGGTACAAAACATGCGTACAATATCGATAAAAGCATTTTTTGTTCCTTTTGATAAAGAAAAACTAGTTCTATTATATACTAAAAGAAATCTCGATAGTACGTTTTATGAAAGCAATCTTTCTCTGCAATATTCAATGATCTGATCATTTAATATTAAATCATGAAATTCTATTCACCTTTTTGAAGTGCATCAACAAGTCGATGACAAAATTCGCTATCAGCATGTGCATAACTAATCATTACACGCATTCGATCAGGCATGTTGATATCTTTTTCAAGAGGTTTACTCTCGCTTGGTACTGTTACTGTTCGAGCAGCTCGAGCTAAAATCATAGAACTAATAAACTAATGATTGATTTATTCTTATTAATACCTGGATTATTTTCATCGAGATTCCATAATATCCCATTCGCTGCTTTTGGTATTGATGCCATATTTTTAGGAACATATTGATCAACCCAATCCTCTCCATCATCATTTGCTAAACTTTTAACTGTGATTAAAAATTTCGAATTGGATTTTAATTCTTCAATATATTCCGTATGAAATGATATACTCCATATAATATTGAATAGAGCTGTCAACGATAATTGATCAAGTTCATTGTCACTGGCTAGTGCTCCACGAAATTTAAATAATAATTCACAAAAAAATTGCAGTCGAGATTTAGCTTTCAGATTTTCAACAGATGATTCAGTTAAAACATATTTTAATATATCATCATGTATACAGAGTTTAGTTAAGACAACAATCGGCTCACTCACATGAAATCCGTTCGATTTATTATTTACCGATTGGCCACAATCGACTGCTGCTTGCATAAGTTGATCAAGAATTTTACGAAGACTATTTAAATCTTCTTGATTTTCTCTTGGTTCACTTACTAATGACAAAGTCATACAATAGACTAATTGTATTTCCGCAAATAGTGCATCATTATTATCTTGATTTGGTTTAATTACTCGTTGCTGAAATCCTTTAAGAATATTGATACAATTAGAACTATTCAATGCATCAACACCTTTTTCATGACGTGCAATGTTATGTAATATATGTAAAGATAATCGTTGAAATTCTAATTCTAAATCTTCCATTGAAATCCATTTTAAAATATAATCTGAACATTTAGCTTCGATCATACTCGGAACTGACATTGTTTCATTAGCTAATGTACATATAAATCCTATAATATAAATTAATGTATCATGCATTTCAGTCTCATTCCAATACTGTTTTTTTCGATCAATATATTCCAAAAGTAAACGAATAATTGGTACTTGATTTTGTAAATCATCTTTTCTTATTACAATATATTGAATAATCAACCAAATATAGCCAATAATTAAACAGCAAATTTTTGAAATATGTGGAGAAAATTCATCCGGATATTTACCATTAAGAAAATCGATTATAGTAGGTGATGATAATAAATCAAATGAGCGATAGAAAGTAGTGCGAGCATAATCAGGATTATTTTCATATATAGACTCAAGATGAAGTGTTTCTTTAATAGAGAGTAAAGAAGAAAATGTTTCTAGAAATGCTTGATTAGAAAAAATATAACGACATTGATCGATTGAAAGTATTTGATTAATATAAATTTTTAATGTGGCTAACAGTACATCAAATATTTCTGTAGGTTGAGTAAGAGTAGTGAGTTCTAGACATTTAATTCTAATAGATTCAGCACATCGAGATATATTGATATCGATTTCATCTTGATTTAGTGTTTTTTGTAAAAGAATATCGCGAAGATTTAAAAATAATCCTGGGATATCTTGTGTTAATTTTGGTTCTTTGGTCGGAGACGAGGCTGATTCCGATAAGGAAACAACTAAAATAAAACCCAAGAGAAAATTATTTATTTTTGTAGACAGCATCAATCGTTACACTAATCAGCGATTCAATGTTAATGTCAACTTTCGCTCTCTCGCATTGTTAAGCTCTCATTTGACTACTAAACGTAAATTAGATTTTATATTTTTTATGATAAAAAGAAATCGATAATCAACTTTCATTTAATTAAAATGGGTCAACTGGAAATTGTTGATTACTTATAGCTGTGCATTTTTATTTCTTGTCACAATTTATTGCATACTGTTGGTTTCTATAGTGATATTAGTATAGCAGAAGTACATCAATCATATGATGTTTATAGAATAAAGTTATGATTCCATGGCAACTATCTATAACATTCATTCCAAGCATTAGAAACGGCATGTTAATCGATCTATAATCTAGTATTACTATATGATGTTTCACTGAATCATGTCAGAGTCTATTTGCAGATCGCTTTTGCGTTAGTATCCGATCAGAAGCTTAGAGTATCACCACGGAAAAAAGTAATCTACGGCAATTTCTTCCATTGAGTAACTTGAAACGATTTGTTTATTTGAAACTTTTTCAAATATTTTCATGTCAATATTTGATGCATTATTTAACTAGAATAATGTTCGAATGACTTACGTTGAACTGTTCGACGTCTTTCTTTAGGAACTGCTTTCATTCATAAAAAAAAA